>JAANYP010003691.1:0-48650 GCA_020465985.1 Centrapalus pauciflorus | reverse complement strand
AACTCGAATTACTCTCAGATGAAACTCGAATGACACATATAGGCAACTCGAATGACTATACAGGCAACTCGAATGACATACATATCAACTCGAATGACTTACATATACAACTCGAATGACTCTGTCATTAAACTCGAATGACTCTTTGACACAACTCGAATGGAACTGTCAATCAACTCGAATAACACTTTCATTCAACTCGAATGAAGCTTTATTCGAGAAATATCTATCTGCTTTTGTTACAAGTCCAGAACACTGATTTTATGAATTTGAGTTCAGGGCTATGTTTCAGTGTATAAAAACTTGTACCCGCCTCGAAAATGCAGTTTAAACATATTTGTTTTACTGAACCTTGAACAAAAACAACTTTAAAGTTGTTAAAAATTCAAAGTTCAGAAAAATCAAAAAATGTGAAACTGTTTTATTGAAACATCGATGATTGTGTGTGTGTGATTTAAAAACGACTTATGAAACTTCAGATTCATAATCATATTATCATTATGAACAACAGCACACACTTAATTTCAGTTTCAAGTATCATTCAAGTAATTCACCATTAACGGCCATGAATGCAAAAAAAAAAATTGATATTCGAACACATAATGACATTCAAACAAATACACTGATAATATGCTCAAATAAACTGAAAGAATAAAGAAAATCAAAGCTTGACTCACAATATTGATGAAATTAGATCGTCGGTTTGTGGGTTTTTGAGGTTTCTTTGAAGTGAAGAAAGGTTGTGGAAGAAGGTGAATTCTTTTTGAATTTCCGAAAAAGTGAATTTGAGTTTGAAAATTCAAATTTATATTCACTTTTTACCCGGCCCACTTTATTTTTCAACATTTCAAACTCTCGGCCCATATTTTAAACCAAATTAGCCCATAAACCACCTTTTCAATCAAAAATTGTGAGTAAAAAAAAATTTGAATATCAAAAAAAATTTAACTACACAAAAAAACAAAAACAAAAGACAAAAAAAATTTAAAATGGACTAAAAAAAATTCTTGTAAAAAAAAAATGTCACATGAACATCACAAAAAAAAAATAAAATGAAAAATACACACAAACAAAAAAAAAAATAAAAGTATTAACAACAAAAAAAATATTAACAAAAAAATAACAGTATTAACAAAATGCAATTGCTCCCCCTTGAATTTCTGAAAGTTGCTCCCCCTCAACTTATTATTTCATTTTTCAGCTCTGCTCCCCCTACAAAATAACAGATAATTTTTATCAGATTTATGCAAAATCAGATAAATTGCTTTTCTGCTCCCCCTGCACATGACAATCCTGATCTTGTTAAATTCCAAAGAATATAAACTTTTATAATACATGAATTTCAACATTTGATAAGAATCACTTAAAAATGAAATTTTACAATTATAATTTTGAAACTATTGAATTATTAAATCTTAACGATTCAACATACCTAATTTGTATACCAAAAAAATTAAACCGCTTTTCATCTAACGCTTTGGTAAACAAATCAGCTAGTTGATATTCAGTAGGTACAAAATATAATTCTATATTTCCATTTTCTACATGATCTTTAATGAAATGATACCGAATGTCGATGTGTTTCGTTTTTGAATGTTGCACCGGATTTGATGCAATAGCTATTGCGCTCTGAGAATCACAGTATATTGGAATCTTCTTTGGTGTAAACCCGTAATCACGCAGTTGGCTTTTCATCCACAACACTTGAGAGCAGCAGGAAGATACAGCAACGTACTCTGCCTCAGCTGTAGACAATGAAACACAATGTTGTTTCTTGGATGACCAACATACGGGTTTGTCACCTAGGAATTGTACTGCTCCTGACGTACTTTTTCTGTCCATCTTATCACCTGCATGATCAGCGTCAGAAAAAGCAGTCAGATGAAATGAAGACTCCCTAGGATACCACAAACCAAGATTTGGAGTACCTTTGAGATATCTTAAAATTCGTTTTGCAGCTGTTAAGTGTGATTCTTTTGGATTTGCCTGATATCTAGCACAGACACATGTAGCAAACATAATATCTGGTCTACTAGCTGTTAAGTACATTAATGACCCAATTATACCTCGATAATGGGTTACATCTACAGGTTTCCCTGAGATGTCCGCATCGAGTTTTGATTTTGAATCCGGAGCCATGGGAGTTTTCATAGGAGTACTATTGACCATGTTAAATTTCTTCAACATGTCTTGTATGTATTTTGACTGATTGATAAAGATACCATCAGTTAATTGTTTTACTTGTAATCCTAAGAAAAAATTTATTTCACCCATCATGCTCATTTCGAATTTCTGGGACATTAAAAATGCGAATTTCTTACAAAATTCTGGATTTGTAGACCCAAATATTATATCATCTACATATATCTGTATAACTATGATATCTGACCCCTGACGTTTTATAAACAAGGTTGTGTCAACTGCACCTTTTGTAAATCCACATTTCAACAGATATATTGAAAGTGCATCATACCAAGCACGAGGTGCTTGTTTAAGGCCATACAGTGACTTATCCAAAATATATACATGATCAGGTTTCGAAGGATCTGTAAATCCTTCGGGCTGATATGTATATACTTCATCAGTTAGCTCCCCGTTTAAAAACGCAGTTTTGACATCCATTTGATATACTGTAAAATTTTTATGTGCGGCAAAAGCTAAAAACATCCTTATAGCTTCAATGCGTGCAACTGGTGCGAATGTTTCATCATAATCAATCCCTTCTTGTTGACTGTATCATTTGGCCACGAGACGAGCTTTATTCCGAATAATGACACCGTGTTCATCTTTCTTGTTCTTGAAGATCCATTTCATGCCAATTATGGATTTGTCTTTTGGGCGCTCAACAAGTCTCCAGATCTTTAACCGTTCGAACTGGTTGAGTTCCTCTTGCATTGCCATAATCCAATCAGCATCCAGAAGGGCTTCTTTTACATTTTTAGGCTCAATCTTACTCAAAAAATTTGAAAATAAGCATTCATTTATTGTAGCCCTTCTGGTTTGGACTGATGAAGATGGATCACCAATGATATTCTCTATTGGGTGATTTCTTGTCCACTTAACTGTATGTGGAAACAGTTCTATTGGGTCTTGGTTGGGATTGGAATCGAAATATGGTTCGGGGGTTACTGCAGATGTTGTAGGTGGAACATCTGAGGTAGGAGCTTCTGACTGTTCAGAATTAATAGGGGTTTCAGAAGCATGTGGAGGTTCAATTGGTTGTACAATCTCAGTAGTTGACTGCACATTTGCTGTTGAAGCTTCTCCAGTTTCTTCTGAACTTTGTTGTTGAGAAAGATCTGAAACTACGACTGGATCTTCAGTGATCCTGTTAGGCACCAAATTTTGAACATTAGATTTGGGAGTTTCAAAATAATCATCATAAAAGTTCTCAAACACCTTATTTAATTCATTTTGTTCAGCATTTTGTCTATTTGACTCCAATGAAGTCTGCATGTTAGGTCCGGGTCCTGAACTGGTGTGTTCAGAAGCCATTACCACTCCTTCGTCAAATTTAACATTTACGCTCTCGTTGACTATCTTGGTTCTCTTGTTGTATACTCGGAAAGCAACCGACTCCTTTGAATACCCGATGAAGATTCCTTCATCCGCCTTTTGATTAAACTTTCCCAGATTGTCTTTATCATTCAATATAAAGCATCTGCAACCAAAGACATGGAAAAATTTAATATTAGGTATTCGTTTATTGATCAGTTCATACGGAGTCTTTCCGAATCTTTTATTTATTATTGAACGGTTTTGTGTGAAACACGCTGTTGCAACCGCTTCTGCCCACAAGAACAATGGTAAATTGGAGTAGGCCAACATCGTCCTAGCTGATTCCACTAGTGTCCGATTTCTTCTTTCAACGACACCGTTTTGTTGTGGAGTCCGAGCAGCTGAGAATTGATGTGTAATTCCTACTGAATTTAAGAACGAGTCTAATGATTTGTTCTTGAACTCTGTTCCATTGTCTGAGCGAATTGTCTGAATGGTGAGTTGCAACTTTACTTGTATTTTTCGGATGAAGTCTATGATAGATTCGGTTGCATCTGATTTGGATTTCAGGAAAAACACCCATGTGTATCGTGAATAGTCATCAACTATCACCAATACATATCTTTTCTTATTTATACTTTGTACTCTCATTGGTCCACACAAATCCATATGCAGTAACTCTAGTGCTCTTGTAGATGAGTGTTCTGTTTTGGATTTGTGTGTGGCTTTTGTCATCTTTCCTTTTTCACATGCCGCGCATAGTTGCTCTTTTTGAAATTTTAGCGCCGGCAGCCCTTTAACTAACCCTCCTTTTGCTAGGTTGGTCAGCTCATTGAAATTCAGATGTGAAAGGCGACGATGCCACAGCCATGCTGTTTTAGATGTTGCTTTTGACAATAACCAGACATCTTTCTTCAGATTGATCGAGGCTAAATCAATGGAGTACAGATTTGTTTTCCTGTTTCCTGCTAGAATTTCTTTTCCTTCTGCTGATCTGATGCTGCACCGATTGGCTTTGAAGTTGACTTCTAGCCCCTTATCACACAGTTGTCCAATACTGAATAGATTATGACCAAGACCGTCAACATAAAAGACCTTTTGGATGGTGATTTTGTCAGACTTCAGACTTCCGTATCCCTTGATCGGACAAAACTGATCGTTTCCAAATCTTACCGTCCCACAGAACTTTTCTACAAAGTCCGTGAGAGTGTCTCGTTGTCCGGGCATATGTTTGGAGCATCCGGAGTCAAGGTACCAGACAAGGTTTACCTATAAAACGTAATAGCACATGAGGTACCCACTTGTAGTTGGGTACTTTAGTTTTAGGTAAATCATGCATAGTATCATTTGTTTTTCTAACTGATATGACTTTAGGCTTATCGTTTGAATTTATTTTAGGTACCAATTTTTGAACTGTTTGTTTGGGTTTCCACTTTTGTACACTTCGTGGTGGAATTGTTTTTGAAATTTTTATCTGTGGATCCTTTTTCTGTTCATACAATGGGTCCTTTTTCTTTGGTTGCCATACGAGCTTATTATTTTTCAAAGAGGCAGGCTTACAAACATAAGAATTCAAAGCAATTAATTTCGTTCTTGAAAATTTAATACAAGAATTATTAACAAGTTTATCCTTATTACAGACAGAATGTTCAGTTTTGCTAATTCTATCTGTAACAGTTTTTTCTTTCACGCGCCATTCTTGTTTTATAATCTTGTTTTTCTCTTCGCTTTTCTTCTTTCGCCATACTTGTTTTCTCGACCCTTTCACAATGATATCTGGCATAAAAGAAGTATGTGAATTAGTGGTTTTAGAAACTCGTGTCTTCTGTAAGTTTTTCATACCTGTTGAAGATTTGACTTTTCGGGCAATAGAATCCGTTGATGAAGATGATTCACCCTTTTCAAAACTAGGAGATTGAACAAAAAATTTTGTTTTCTCCTTCCTTTGTTGTATTGATGGTGAATTTTCAGATGGTTTTAAAGACTCTGTAGCCATTCTTTGTAGAATTTTAACAGGTGCTTTATTACCATTTGATTGTTTATTAGTCAAAGGTTTGATAAATTCACCAATTTTACCAAACATTTGATCTAATGAATTATTATCAGAGTGCATGTACAGATCAAATTCTTTCTCTGAATTAATAGAGTCTAGAGAAGTAGTTGATTGTGGATCAGACACATTTATGTGTTTTGGTTTATTTTGCAACATTTGTTCCATTTTATTTAATTCTTCCTTGAGAGTTCCATTCTCTGTCTCAAAATTCTTAATTTTCAATTCTAAATCAGAATTTATCTGTTCTAAAATTGAATTTGGTAAATATAATTTTTGAGACTGAGATGGTAATTCAGACAAATTCTTTTCAGAATAAGTTTGAATTAACTCTTCTTTAGTATCAATAATGTTGCTTGTTTCATTTATCTTTGTATAATCAATATAATTTTGCATTTTGTCTGATCTTAATCTTTTTACTTCTTCGCTAGATTCTACTTCTTCAGATGCTTTCATGAATGTCATTTTTAATCCTAGATTCATGTATCTGACATCGTATAGTGTTGGTGAATTTGATATAGCTTTTGTCAGATATTTAGGATTTTCCCAACCAATACCAGATTTAGAGTTGTAAAACTCTGTATCTTTTGGTTGATTTAAATATATTGTTTGATCTGTTTGCCCTCTTTTAATAAATTCATCCTCCATCTGTTTTATTTTCTCATATAGTTTAGTTCTCTCTTCAAATATGGCATGATATTTTACAGAAAAGTTTGAGGCTTCTAACTCAGCTATTCGCAGACTTTCTTGTATATCAGATATTTTGTGATTCAGATTAAGTATATTGCTTTGAAGTTCTTTTTCCTTATCTTGTAAGTCTGAGACAGCTCGTAAAGCTAAGGCTTTATCTTTGGAAAAATCTAGAACTAAATTGTGTTCATTTAGAAGTTTGTTTTCCAAAGAATGAACCTTTTTCTTTTCTGCTTTTAAGGATTTTTCAAACTTTTTAAGCATGAAAGCCATATTAGTTAGTTTTTCTTCTAATATGCATGAGTCGTCAATATCAGAATCTGAAATAGAATTTACCTCCGGTCCTTCTGAATCCTCTGAGTTATCAGACTCTGAATCTTCCTCATTTTCAGCTTTATTTTGGCCAGATGCCATTAATGCAACTTCTTCTGTTGTTTCTTCTTCATCAGACTCAGATTCTTTCCTATCTGCATCCTCTTCATCTGTCAGTCCAACCCACACCTCATCTTCAGCTATCATAGCTGATTCACTTAGTTCAGATTCATTGAGAATTTCAGACTTTAGACAAATATGTGCATCTTCACCCAAGATATCATCGTCTTCTGATAACTGTAACCAATGATCGTCCTCTGCCATCAGAGCTTTGCCTGACTCTTTCTCTTTGGCCAAGAGTGCCTTTCTTGTGTAGTAGTCTGAATTTTTGACTACAGGTGATCTGCATTCCCTGGCATAGTGACCTGGTTTTCCACAGTTATAGCATTTCTGCTCCGACTCCTTCTTGGCTGATTTATCTGACTTTTCATATTTGTCAGACTTTCGTGTACTACTTTCTCCAGCTTTCTCATATTTATCCTTTTTCTCAACTTTTCTTGAACCTGTTTTGTAGCGCATTTTGTTGTTTGTTGGCTTCCTGTAAAATTTCTTCTGAAATGCCTTCGTAAGCACTGCCATCTGCTTTTTCATCTCTTCTATTTCCGGATCTGCAGATGAATCTGATGATTCTGATTCAGAAGATGTGCTGCTGATTACTGCTCTCTTTTCCTTTTTCAGTTTGTATTTATACTTTTTCTCCGCTAGTAGAGCTAGTGGATCAGCAGTTTCTTTTTCCGCTTTCTTCTTTCCAGATATTTTCCTCAAAACAACTTCTTGGTAGTTGTTGAGGTTTTCAAATAGCATATGAAAATCCATCTCCTCTATATCTTTCGTTTGTTGGATGATCATAGCATATTTTTCCCATTCTGGATTTAGCACATTTAAAAATTTGACATTGATGTCCAAGTTGGACTTTGTCACTCCGTTTCTTTTTACTTCACTTACCAGATTCACAAATCTGAGGTAAGTGTGTTCCAAAAGCTCACCTTCACGAGCTCTGAAGTTCTCAAACGTCATTAGACTATTCCTAGCCCTATTAGTAGCAGCTCTGTCTGATCCCCTCATGATTTTGCATACTTCATCCCAGATGGACTTTGCAGTCTTTGTATTTGTCAGACAAGTGTATATTTCATTGGGGATAGAGATCAACAATAGTTTTCTGGCAGTCTTGTCCCCTAACTTTCTCTTTTTCTGGGCCTCTGTTAGGTTTGTGACCTCAACAGTTCTCGGTGGTATTGGGGGATTGCCAGTTGGTACTCCTGGGATCGTTTCCATAAAAATTGTTGGTCCGTCATTTAATGATTTCAGCATTTTTCTGACAAATCATGGAAACTTATAAATTCAAGAAACCGCTCCCGCCATTGGACATATTCTCCCCTGTATAAGATTGGGGGTTTGGTTTCTGATCCCATAGCAAGTGCATCTTTAGACATGTTGATTGATCGTTGGGAAACTTTGACCAAGATCAAATGAACTCCGAATGAGATTGAAAAGTTTGATCACACCTTGAAACACAGATTAGTACTGAAATCTACAACACAATGACTTGTTAGTAGCAATAAGCAGTTTAACTCAGACAGTGAATTGTGTTTGGATTAATGTGTGAGACAAACTTGAATGATTCTTGTGTTATGAGTGAAACTTGAATTAATGTAGTGTAAAACTCGATTGAGTTTATGGTGAAACTCAATTGATTCTTTCACTGAAACTCGATTGAGTGTTTGATCAAACTCGAATGAGTGTTTGATCAAACTCGAATGAGTGTGTGATCAATCTCGAATGAGTGTTTGATCAAACTCGAATGAGTGTGTGATCAATCTCGAATGAGTGTTTGATCAAACTCGAATGAGTGTTTGATCAATCTCGAATGAGTGTTTGATCAAACTCGAATGAGTGTTTGATCAAACTCGAATGAATGTTTGATCAAACTCGAATGAGTATGTGATCAAACTCGAATGAGTATGTGATCAAACTCGAATGAGTATGTGATCAAACTCGAATGAGTATGTGATCAAACTCGAATGTGTATGTGATCAAACTCGAATGAGTATTTGGCAAAACTCGAGTGAGTATATGAATACTTGAATTTTATAACAAACTCGAATGTGTCTTGTACAAAACACGAATCAGTCTTTTATAAAACTCGAATCAGTCTTCTATCAAACTCGAATCAGTCTTTTATAAAACTCGAATGAGTCTTATAGAAAAACTTGAATTTCTTGTACAACACTCGAATGATTTTTGCACAACTTGAATGTCTTATAAGAAAATCGAATGTCTTATAAGAAACTCTAATGAGTCTGTCAACTTGAATATTAGTTCTACACAACTCGAATTCCTAAGATAAGCAACTCGATTAACTAATGTACTCAACACGACTTACTAAGACACTCAACTCGAATTACAAAGATACTCAACTCGAATTACTAAGATACTCAACTCGAATTACACACAGGATGTGTATATTTCGAGTTTCTTAGTATTTTCAGATTTTACAAGTCTGAATTTCAGATTAAAACCAAATTTTACCAAATTTCATTCAAATTGTAATCGAAGGTAAGGTTTTTGAATACAAACACTTTGTGTTAAGCACTTTTATGCAAAAATGGATCTAAACCAGACTTTTTCAATGAAACAGTACCGGTTTTTGAACATTTCAAAATTTCAGAAAATTGCTTAGATCTTTTTCTGTGTTTTGAAAATCAAAACAAGTTTATATTCAATTGATTCGTCTTTAAAACCTTAACCTTCGATCCAATCAACACTGAGAATGATCAACAGAATCAAAACCCCTAGTGATTTTAGGGTTTTTGCGAAAAAATACTCAAGAACACGAAAAATTCAATCTCAATCAGTATGATTCATCCCTAAGGCTCTGATACCAATTGTGAATTTAAGTTTCTACCAATTCAATCAACTAAATGCAATTAATAAGAACACAGAATATAATCAACACTAACCAAATGATTCGATTGATGATCTTGATGATTACAAAATGATTTCGGGAATGTTCTTCGTGTTCAGTACTGCTACTCCCAAATGATTACCAATCGTACAAAAAGAATATTCTGACAGATCTACAAAATTGGAAAGTCAACAAGACTATTTATACATATTTACACACTTTAAGGAAATTACAAAAACAGTCCCTAGACTTTGATATTTCATCAATCAAAAACATATTCTAACAAGAACCTCAAAGATGGTGAGAATCTAGGAAACTTTTAGAGCCCTTAGATCAAAAGGGTATTTTTGGAATAAAAAATATTATCTTTCTTTCTCCACTTTTTTTATTGTATGCATCACTTTTTCACTTTTTCTCTCTTACTTTTTTTTTCATTTTCATTTATACTTTCTTTTATGAGAATTGATTTTAATATTTAAAAAAACGTTTTTTATAAAAAAAATAATTTTTTTCTATATAGAAACTTATTTAATTGCTAAAAATTAATGTATTCTATATACAAATATTATGTGTCTATATAGAATATTATATTATTCTATATCTTTTTTTTGTAAATTAACATTACTATTCATAATCTATGTAGAATGTTATGTTTATTATATATTTCATATATTTTTATGTTTATTATATATTTCTATATCTTTTTATGTAGATTAACATTATTATTCATTGTGTTTTTTTTATATTTTATATCAGTTGCATACCAAGTGTTTGATAAAATGTCTAAATGAAATCTTATTTTTTTTGTTTCAATGTGTTTTTTTGTATATTTTATCATTTAATCTACATAGAATATATAATACTTGACATTCTACACGACATTCTACATAGATCGAATGACATTCTACGTAGATTGAATGATATTCTACGTAGATTGCATGTAATTCTACGTAGATTGCATGCCATTCCACGTAGATTGCATGACATTCTACGTAGATTGTACATAGAATATGTTCGTCGATACTATACATAGAATATGATAGATTCATTTTCCATGTTTTATAATGAAGATTATTTGTAAGATATTAGATTTATAATGATTGTAATAGTTATTAGATGTTTTACATGATAATCTACGTAGAATATAATACAAGACTATTTGCAAAAAATCACACATAATCTATGTAGAATGTTATGTTTCTTATATATTTCATATATTTTTATGTTTCTTATACAGTTCTATATCTTTTTATGTAGATTAAATGTCTAAATAACATCTTCTTTTTTTGTCAGTTGCATACCAAGTGTTTGATAAAATGTCTAAATAAAATCATCTTTTTTTGTTTCAATGTGTTTTTGATATATTTTATCATGTAATCTACGTAGAATATATGACACTTGACATTCTATACGACATTCTACGTATATTGCATGTCATTCTACGTAGATTGGATATCATTCTACGTAGATTGCATGTCATTCTACGTAGATTGCATGACATTCGACGTGGATTGTACATAGAATATATTTGTCGATACTCTACATAGAATATGACAGATTCATTTTCCATGTTTTGTAATGAATATTATTTATAAGATATTAGATTTATAATGAATGTAATAGTTATTAGCTGTTTTACATGATAATCTATGTAGATTACTTGATAATCTACATAGAACATTATACAAGACAACTTGTAAAAAATCACACATAATCTATGTAGAATGTTATGTTTCTTATATATTTCATATATTTTTATGTTTTTTTATACATTTCTATATCTTTTTGCGTAGATTAACATAACTATTCAATGTCTTTTTGGTATATTTTATATCAGTTGCATACCAATTGTTTGATAAAATGTCTAAATGAAATCTTCTTTTTTTTGTTTCAATGTGTTTTTGACATACTTTATCAAGTAATATACGTAGAATATTACTTGACATTTTACACGACATTCTACGTAGATTACATGTCATTCTACGTAGATTATACATAGAATATGTTCGTCAACATATTCTATATAGAAAAAAATATTGTATATAAACATTCTATATAGCCACATAATATTTTTATATATAATACGTTAATTTTTTAGCAATTAAATAATTTTCTATATAGAAAAAATATTTTTTTTATAAAAAACGTTTTTTTTACTATAAAAATCAATTCTAATGAAAGAAAAATAAAATGAAAATGAAAAAAGGTAAGAGAGAGAAAGAGAAAAAACGGATTTTTTTTCTTCCAAAAATACTCTTTTCACACCTTTCAAGATTCTGCACTATCAAAGTTTTAAATAATTACAAAATTGTCATCCAATATATCAACCATTGATTCTATTTATCCAAAGGCTATAAAAGGTTTTCTCACAATATTTATGGTTCTTAAAAGAACACTTCCCTATATACATATATACACACATATATATATATACATATATATATATACATATATATATATATATACATACATATATATATATATATATATATACATACATATATATATATATATAGAGTCAGGTTCAAAAAAGTACCTCTCGAAATCAAGTGCACCCGAAGGTACCAACCTTAAAAAACTTTTTTTAAATTTTTTTTCTCATAACCATGTTTAAATTAATGTTATACACATGATATATGAATTTCACATACATTCACACTTTCTGTGTCCTTAAAACTTATGTGAATGCTCAATGCATATTTATGTGAATGGTCATCCATGTGAATGGTCATTTCACACAATGTGAATGGTGTGAATGACCATTCACATGATCTTTTTTTATCATTCACAAGATTTATGATGTTGCTCATTTTGAAAAAAAGTCTTATAATGTTGTCTTATACATGTTTATTCAAAAAAAATATATGTGAATGATCATTCACATTAGGGTACGCAAGGTACGCTGGAATCTCATAGGTACGCTGATGAACCTGATTCTATATATATATATATATATATATATATATATATATATATATATATATATATATATATATATATATATATATATATATATAAGATTCAAGTTCAAATAAGTACCTCTCGAAATCAAGTGCACCCGAAGGTACCAACCTTAAAAAACTTTTTATAATTTTTTTTCACATAATCATGTTTAATTCAATGTTATACGCATAATATATGAATTTCACATAGATATACATTTTCTGTGTCCTTAAAAATTATGTGAATGCTCAATGCATGTTTATGTGAATGGTCATCCATGTGATGATCATTTCATACCATGTGAATGGTGTGAATGATCATTCACATGATCTTTTTTTTACCATTCACAAAATTTTGATGTTACTCCTTTTGAAAAAAAATCTTATAATGTTGTCTTATACATGTCTATTCAAAAAAAAATTATGTGTGAATGATCATTCACATTAGGGTACGCTGGGTACGCTGATGAACCTGATTCTATATATATATATATATACAGAAGACTAAATTACATGAATGGTCCCTGTGGTTTATATGAAATTACGGTTTTGGTCCCTGAAAGAATCTTATTACACCACTAGTCCCTAAAATCAAAAGGTTGTAACATTTTGGTCCCTGAAACTAACGGCGGTTAACTTGAGCCGTTAGTTTCAGGGGCATTTTCGTCCGTTTGAATTTTAGGGACCATTTATGTACATATCATACTTTCAGAGACCAAAATGTTACTTTCTTTTTATAATTTAGTTTAATTTTTATAGTTTTCATATATATATATAAATATATATATATATATATATATATATATATATATATATATATATATATATATATATATATATATATATATATATATATATATATATATATATATATATATATATATATTGTTGGGTTTCCTATACCCTTGCTAGGTTAAATTAAAACTTTGCGAAAAATTAAATAATCTAACTATGCAAGAATATAAAACCTTAAGGATCTAACCAAACAAGCTAAGCAACTAATTATTAAAATAAAGAGATGAATAAGAAAAAACTAACCTTGAGAAAATTCGCAATTTTCTCCACGAAGAACGATTGCACGAACAGCCACTAAATCGAGTAACAAGGGTCTAAAGCAAGATCGCCTCTAGTTGTTCACACCCAATGAACAATAGAAAAGATAATTATAACTTTTCTAAGCTCAGATCTCAGAGTCCCAAAAACTGGTATCCCTTGTGATTGTTAGAGAACCTAGATTTGAATGAGCGAGGAATGAAGCAGGCAGGGGCTGCCTATTTATAGGTTTTAGAAACCTACAAATTTTTGATCCCAAATCCATGTGGGATGGATTGGTGGCCGGCCCCCCCCCCCTATTAGGGTTTAGGGGGTGCCCTGTTGACTATCAACTAATTGTAGTTTAGCCCCTGTACTTCCTCAATTAATTCTATTAGCTTCCGGTTAATTTATTAACTATTAATAAATTAACAAACTAACCCATTAATCAAATATAATCAATTATTTAGTTTCTAATTAATTTATTAAACATAATAAATTAACAAACTAATTAACATTATATATTTAAGTTAATCATCTTCTCTTTACAATTCATTGCATGCACCCAAAAAGGATCCAGCCTGATAACAATATGTTTACAAATAATTGTGACTTGGACACTAATTCCAACAGTCTCCCACTTGGACAAGTTGGCAACTATTTGTCTAAACACATTCTATTACCAGCCTTCCTAGCTACTCGATACAGCTGCCGAACTCTGAATCATATCAGAGCTAATCCTTTAGATAAGGGATCAACTATTCCTTCGTTCTCTGATGTCGTATGAAACTAAGACATGGATTATAATCAATCTTTGGATTCAAAATTTTGTTTCTGATTTCCGATTAATATGACTATATGAGACTTATTAATTGAACACTTCAATTTTGTCTCGGTCGGGCCCGACACTCTAGAGTCAACGTTTAATCATTAGAGGGCCCATAGATATTGCTTTTCCATATAGGCAAAAGGAACGAATAAACTTCGCATACACAGCGCTAGCTAACTAATAACATCATAACTAGATACATCCGTTATAGATGGCAGTTACGAACAGCGTTTGAATGCACTAAGGTATGACGGACTAGAAAACTGCAACTTCAATGTATCTCCGTCTGAAGAATAGAGGATATTATCATCTTGGAAATACTTATGATTTGATCTATGAAGTATCTTTCCAAGTGCGAGTGCCCCATACTTAAATCTCCATTAAGTACCCATGAATGTTGCAGCAATCTCTATGCTATGTCAAACTCTTGACAGTCTACTAACATTCCATGACTGTCTTTATTCAATACTAACTCCCGGTATTACGAACGACTGAGGTATTTGAATAAAATTAATTACTCTGGGAGTTGGTTCTAAACATGCAAAAGGAAACACAACGATAAATTAATAGAAGATGGCAGCACTTTGCAAATAAATAAATCTCCATTATTTAATCACCAAATCCATTACAATTTCAAATCATTGTTACAATGTTTCGAATTCAAAACTAACTACTAAACTTTACATTATCTCGTAATCCTATGCTAACAGCATGACTACAGTGTTTCTGTTGAGAAAGTGGCTTTGTGAACAGATCATCTGGATTCTCCTCTGATCGCACTCTTTTCACAATCACATGTCCTTCTTCAACCTTGCTACGAACAAAGTGGTACTTCCGATCAATGTGCTTGGACTTTCCATGATCCTTGGGTTCTTTAGTCAACGAAACAGCACTTTCGTTGTCGCAGAATATTTCGATGGGGTCTTGAACCGTTGGGACAACTCCAGATCTCCAATGAAATTCTTCAACCAGATGGCTTCCTTTGAGGCTTCTGAGGCCGCAATATATTCTGACTCGCAGGTAGAGTCTGCCACGATTTCTTGCTTCGAACTCTTCCACGTCACGGCTCCCCCGTTCAATAAGAACACCCAACCAGATTGTGATCGACAGTCATCTCTATCCGTTTGGAAACTCGCATCGCAATAACCGGTTACTTTGAGTTCATCCTGTCCACCGTAAACCAAGAACCTGTCTTTAGTATTTCTTAAATACTAAAGAATATTCTTGACCGCCGTCCAATGACCTTCACCAGGGTCTTGCTGATGTCGACTCACCATGCTTAAAGCAAATGAGACATCAGGCCTCGTACATGTCATGGCATACATCATAGATCCTATGGCCGAAGCATATGGAACTCGACTCATTCTGTCTCGTTCCTCCTGTGTCTTCGGGCTCATGTCTTTACTAATCTTTATGCCATGAGCAAAGGGAAGGTTCCCCTTCTTAGACTTCTCCATACTGAACCTTTTCAGTATTTTGTCCAAGTACGTATCCTGGCTTAGTCCTATTAGACGTCTCGTTCTATCTCTATAAATCTTTATACCCAGAATAAAAGCTGCATCTCCTAGATCCTTCATAGCGAAACATCTTCCCAACCAATCTTTTACACTCCGTAAAGTTGGGATGTCGTTTCCTATAAGTAATATGTCATCGACATATAATACCAGGAAGACTACAGTGCTCCCACTGACCTTGACATATATGCAGGACTCATCTTCGCTTCCAGAAAATCCAAACTCTGTGATATTCTCATGAAAGCAAAGATTCCAGCTTCGAGAAGCTTGCTTAAGTCCATAAATGGACTTCTGAAGCTTACACACTTTCTTAGGATACTTGGTGTCTACAAAACCTTCAGGTTGTGTCATAAACACATCCTCTGTCAATTTCCCGTTAAGGAAAGCGGTTTTGACATCCTTCTGCCAGATTTCATAGTCATGAAACGCAGCTATGGCCAGAACTATCCTTATGGATTTAATCTTAGCTACCGGTGAAAAGGTTTCCTCATAGTCAATCCCGTAGGTTTGAGTATAGCCCTTTGCCACCAGCCTAGCTTTGTAAGTGTGTACTTTCCCGTTCATATCCGTTTTTTTCTTGAATATCCACTTACAACCCACCGTCTTTAGACCGGGTGTGGGATCAACCAAGTTCCAAACTTGGTTGCCATACATGGATTCAATCTCGCTATCCATAGCTTCCATCCATTTGGCTGCCTCAGGGCCTCCCATCGCTTCCCGGTAGTTAGCTGGTTCATCTAAGTCGACTAGTGTACTATCACTAATCATATCATCCTGTTCAATATGGAAACCATAGTAGAACTCATGAGGATTGCTAACTCTACCGGATCTGCGCAAAGGTAAGGATATGTCATTGGGTTCAACAGGCATCTCAGCCTCATGTTGATGGTTAGTGTTTGCAGTTGGTTCTTCATCGGTAGTATCTTGAATCTCATCAAGATCGATCTTACTCCCACTGTCCTCTTTAGATATTATCTCCTTCTCGAGGAACACTCCTCTTCGAGATACAAACACTACGTTTTCACGTGGTTTGTAAAATAGATATCCAAATGACTCTTGTGGGTAACCAACGAATAGACACTTTTCAAATCTTTGACTGAGTTTGTCAGAGGTCTCTCGTCCAACGAAGACTTCACAACCCCAAATCTTGATGTGACCAAGGGAAGGACGCTTTCCCTTCCACATCTCGTAAGGTGTCTTTGAAACTTTCTTGGTGGGTACTAGATTTAGAATATGTGCCGCAGTTTCTAATGCATAACCCCGGAAACTTACTGGAAGTGTTGCTCGACTCATCATAGATCGGACCATGTCTAACAAGGTCCTGTTTCTCCTCTCCGCAACTCCGTTGAGTTGTGGTGTTCTAGGAGGTGTTAACTGGGAAACTATTCCACAGCTTCTAAGATGATCGAGAAACTCGATATTAAGGTACTCTCCTCCCCTGTCGGAGCGGAGAACCTTTATCTTTCTTCCCAGTTGATTCTCTACTTCACTTTGATATCTTTTGAATGTCTCAAAAGTGTCGGACTTATGTTTAATTAAATAAACATATCCAAATCTACTATAGTCATCTGTAAAGGTGACATAGTACCGATTTTCCCCTTTTGTAGCACATCGGAATGGCCCACATACATCTGTGTGGACCAAATCCAATAGTCCTTCACCTCTTTCACACGTTCCTGTGAATGGTGATTTTGTCATCTTGCCCAGTAAACAGGATTCGCATACATCATCCGATTTTAGGTCGAATGATTCCAACACTCCATCCTTTTGGAGTTGGGCGATGCGTTTCTTGTTAATGTGCCCAAGGCGACAGTGCCACAATTTGGACTTATCAATTTCGTTAGAATCAATATTAAATAATAGGTTGTTATCACACTCAACAGTTTCATATATGCCATTATAAGGACAAGCTTTGAATATAAAAACATCATTCAAATAAACCAAAATACTTCCATTATTATTATCAAAGCTGAAATTGTATTAATCCTTATACAAGGCAAACAATGTTCCGATTCATATCGGGTGAATAACAGCAATTATTTAAGCTAATCTCTACTCCTGATCAAAGCACGAGCTGGAACCTTCCGACTTTCTTCACAGGCGTGATCTTTCGATTCCCCATGATTAGGTTCAGCTCCCCATGCTTCAAGCTTCTACTTTCCCTTAGTCCCTGCAATACAGAGCAAATGTGAGTACCACATCCTGTATCAAGAACCCATGAATTAGAGATAGAAGTGTTATGCAGTTCGATCATGAACAAACCTGAGGTGCTGGCCTTTTCGACTTTGCCGTCTTTAAGGTCCTTCAGATATGATGGGCAGCTTCGCTTCCAGTGCCCCTTGCCATTGCAGTAAAAGCATACTGCTTCCTTCGGATCTTTAGTAGGCACAATACCGGACTCTGTTTTCCCTTGAGAACCTTTCTTGGAATTTCCTTTTGGGGTCTTCCAGGATGACTTCCGTTTCTTTGAGGCCTTACCGACAGTAAGCACAGGGGCCACAGGGGTCTCATCTTTCTTGATGCCCTGTTCAGTGGTTCGGAGCAGATTATGCAGTTCCATAGTTGACGTCTCCTTCTTATTCATGTTCATCTAATAGGAGAGTACGAACTGATTATAGATGGTGGGCAGTCCAGAAAGAATGATATTGGTGGAGACACTTCAATGCACGTACTGAAAAGGAGAATCTCAGTGAAGCTTCCTCATTGGACAAATGAGATAGTGGAGAGTCTTTCCAAAAAGACAAAACACCTTTCTGCATGTTCTGAAAAAGTATCTTTGTCTTCACATGGCAGAATCTTTGTCTTTTCCTTTTTGTCACTGTTGCATACGGCTTTAACCAAAAGAGGAATGTCAACTTTGCATCTTTCTTCTTTTGTTAATGCCATTCTGATATAAGAAAAGGTCTGTCACCCTTTTCAAATATCTGTTTGTCTTCATGTAACAGATCAGCGTGGGCAGGCTGTGCAGTTCTGTTTTCCACTTTGTCTTCGACTTGTAAACTGATCTTGTAGCCAAAAACAGTACATGAGGACTTAGAAACATATTCCATAAAGTGTTTAACCTGTTCACAAAGAACGGGTTCTGTTCACAAAGAACAGAACACTTGAAAACTGCGCAAGCTGCTCAATAGAATAGAGCAGCGTAGACAGTTTATGCCCAGCCTGTTCAGCAGACAGAACAGCTTGGACAAAACTGTCTTTGTTGCAACGAATGCAACATGGTAAACAGCTTTGGGCTGATATTGCAAATCACTTTCAGGTTTCAATAAGGCATATAACAGGCCTTAAATTCAACCTTCAAATGCATCAACAGGTTTGATTATAAATCTCCCCCTCAGATGTACAGCAGGTTTGACTGAGGCCTTTTTGTGCCTAACAATCTCCCCCTATTTGCAATAATCAGTCTAAGCTGATTTAATCAATAATCTCTATACATTTTTACAATACAACTTGCTAAAAAAGAATAACAACATTTAAGTAAAGTAAAAGATCAGTTTATATATACTGATTTTGATTACATAAAAACAACACATGTTTTTACAAGAGTACAACTAATGTACTAATGTATATATTACAACTGATGTAAAAAAGCAAAGTTACAACATATGTAACAAAGTACAACTAATGTACAAAAAGTTCAACACTTTGGACTGTTGATTTTGAGAGCAGATAATGGCAAGCCTGTCCAACAGATGGACAGCTTCCATTCTTCACTTACCCTGATGGTAAATGGACTTCATTCTAGTGGAGGTGGTCCTTCAAACAATTTTTCAAGCTCCTCCCTTGTTTCCTCCAAATCTTGGATTTCAACTCTGAGGATCATAAACTTGGGATCTTGAAGTTCACCTCTTTCATAAAAGCCTCTGAGCTGATCCCAGACTGCTGCTCTCCACCTGCTTGATTGCCTAAATGAAGCTGCAAGTCTGAAGGCTGCAAGCTGTCTCAGATCCACCTTCTATAGATCCGATGCTCTCTGAAAGCATTTCTTCTGTGTTAAGGGATCTACAAAAAATGCCCCCAACTCAGGCTCTTCAATTATCTTGCCTTCTTCAAACTCTACTCCACTAGGCAGGCTGTAGTCAATTCCTTTCATCTCAACAGCATAGTCACCCTGTTCAATTAAGATGAGGAGTTGTTCAAGCTCAGTATCCTTCCTTGTCCTCCTGGCCTTTATTTTGGGGTATGTCACAGAGACACCCTCACTGACTTCTTTTGAGATCAGGCCAAGATCCTGCACTCTCTCCATCAACTTCTTAATATATGCCCTGATAGTCTTAGCCGTTTCTGACTTAGACTGGCTCAGGGCAACTGCCAGCTCAACCCATTTCGTGTACCCCATCTGTGCAACATCAGTGTAGTCATAAGTTTCCAGCTCTGGGCCTGTCGCACCCATTCTGGTTATCTGCAGTTTCCACTGTTTGCATTTTCTTGCTATGGGGACAGCTTTGACAATTACTTCTTTGGCAAGCCTTCTATCAGCAACATCCTTAAACTTTTTCCTTGCCAAATTGTCAAAATGGAACTGGGCCCTTGCAGAGGATGCTTGTTTTGGTTTGGTCACAGAGACCAGAGCACCCTTAACCTGTTCTCCTTCCTTTTCACCCGCTGATTCCCTAGCAGCTTCCATCAGTTTCTTCTGCACATCCAAAGAGGGCATTTTGACTTTGCTTGCTTCTTGGAGTGCAAAAGATTTGGCAGCTTTGGCAGAGGCTTCTTCTTTTCTTAGTGCTTCCAGGGCTTGAAGCTGTTCATTTCTGAACTCATAGTATTTATCCATGGGAAGACCCATTTCCTTTATCCTGGCTTTGTGAAACTTTAACTCTGCTGCTTTCTGCTGTTCAGGATCAGATGCTACTTTTTCTTTTCCTTTAGCTGTTGTAGTGATAACAGCCTCAGGAGAATCTTCCTCTTCTTCTTCTTCCTCTAAAATGAGACGCCTCCTTCTGCTGCTGGGCCTGCCCTCAGAAATGAATTCCTCCCCCTTAGACTAAACAGGGTTTGGAGATTCAGCTTGAGTAGGCTGAGCAGCTTGAGAGGCACCTTCCATTGTACCTGTTGCAGATGCTCCTGCTGGTTGACCAGTAGGTACTAATTTCTCCTTAGGAGAAGAAGTTTTCTCCCCCTTAGACTTGGTCTTCGAGGCAGATGACTTCTCCCCCTTTGAAGGAGATGGATCAGCACCTTCAACACCTAGTCTGCCTGAAGACACAAAGTCAGCAGGCTTTCCAGCAGTTTTGGCAGCAGGCTTGGGACCAACCAGGCTATGCACTAAGAAAGCCAGGTCGTCCTTCACCTCTGCAAGTTGGGAAAGACAGTTTTGAAGAGAGGAGGATTGGGTATCAGCAAGGGAGGTCAGCTTAAGAATGTTTTCCCTATCAGAAGCTGTGAACAGCAAAGTTTGGAGTTGTGCAAGATGTAACTCAAGAGAGTCCTGCACATCAGCAAGATTTGATGACACAGAATTTGATAGAGAACCTATTAAAGTGTTTAAGCTGGCCAAAGTAGTAGGAAGTGTAGAATTGCAAGTGGTGAGGAGAGAGGACAGCTGATTGGAGATGGCTGTCATAGAGGACACAGAGTCCTGTTGAAGTGAAAGAATGGAGGAGAGGGAGGTAGAGACATTTTGCAGCTGTGTAGTGAGTGCAAGCAGCTGTGAGGAGTTGTCAGTTTGTGGAGTGGCTGGGAAGGAATCCTTGAACATATCAAAAAATCCCCTAAGCTGGTCAGACACAGAGTCTGAAATGAGAGAGGGTAGAGAAGACATGGAGTTTTCTAAAGAACCAACTTTGTTGGTCAGCAAAGAGAGCTGATCCTTCAAAGGTAGGTCTTTATGGGATGGAGGTGTATGGGTGGATTGTTTGGAGTGGGTAGATGGGTATGAAGAGGATGAGGCTGGTGTATGGGGATGTGATGTAGAGGGAGAGGGTATTTTGGAAAGAAGCTCCATAGCCTGGGCAAAAGTAATGTGGCCCAGCTTGGAGGGGTCGATGGGTCCTTCAGCAGTGGCAGTAGCTGCATCATCAGGAAAGGGGGTAGAGGATGGTAGCCTTTCGGACACTGCTTGTTTTGCAGCGTGTAACAACCCAGCTTTTATCTAAATCTTTTATTTCGTTTTTGATCCAAATAATGTAAATTTATTTACATTATTAGTTATGTAATTTAATTAAGTTTAAAATTATTTAATTAAATTAGATTTGTCTTATGAATTATTAAATATGATTAAAATTAAAATATATATAAAATACAAAAGTAGAAGTGGGCTAATTTCACCCAAAAGATAAAATGAGTTATATAAACTCAAGTAAATGGTCATTAACACCATTTAAGATCTCACACTCTCTCTCTACTCTCTCTCTTATCTTACGGCCAAACTCACAAATCATCCAAGAAATTCATAAATTTGCAATCAAGTTGGGAAGTTAATCAAAGAGGAGTTACAAACATCATCAATTAATTGGATTCTACAAGAATTTTGAGGTAATTATCGATCTAAATTTCAATAATTGTTTGAGTTGGTTCGGTTTTGTAAGAACCGAAAGCTATGATAAAAATATGTAATCCGATGATTGCATGTGTATAAATTTGATAGATAATGATAAAATTATGTATATAAAAGTGATAGAAACTAAAATCGTGGGTTGGATCATCTAAAACTAATTAGAAATCGGAATTTTTGGTAAAATATGTGTTCTTGCCAAAATATTAATATTTTGGATGATCTTGCACAAATTATAATGTTATTGATAGGGAAATTTGTATAAAATTAACCTAAATATGATAATATATCAAAATATTAAGTTGCATGTTAATAAAATGTGTTTTTGGGAATTATTATGAAAAATCCGAATGAATAATACTCAAGAACATGAAGAACAATTTTCTGGAAATTCAAGGTCTTGAGTCCGAATTCGGTTGGAACCGAATTCGGATGATGTGTCCAATTCGGATGCTTCACAATTCGGACAACATTATTTCGGATTTTGAATGATCCGAATTCGGTGCCCATTTCGATTATGATCCTAATTCGGACTTATGCTCAAATTCGGATGATCCCAATTTCGGTCCTAAATGTCCTAATTCGGATGGATCAATTCGGATCACTTTGGTCCGGATCCGGATGATCCGAATCCGGGTCCCCAATCCGGATGGATCCGAATCCGGATTGATCCGGATCCAATTATTAAATTTTGATATTTTTAATTAAATAAATGATTATATATATATATATATATATATATATATATATATATATATATATATATATATATATATAGAAAGCTTTTGAGAAATTATGAAATGAAAGATTGATAAGAATATCAGTTATCAGAATCAGATAAAATTCAAGAATTTAAAGACTAAAATGATGATGATAAAGATGATGAAATTGACATGATACTATCATGATAATTCTGGACAGGTTCAGTGAAATTCTGAACATAGAGATTTAAAGACTTAAAAGCGGGTCAAAGACTTGATTTGACAGAGAACAGAATTGCCAAAGATAAAATCCTGAGATAACTCAGGTGGCAGATTTTTATATCTGTTTGATAAAGACCCAGATCTGTGAGTTATAGATATTCAGATTGAACATGTTTAAATTCCGGTTGAGACATATTGTTGATGCTAGATTGATTGACATTCATATATCAGCTGGATTGTGACATGTGCACACCATGGTTGGGTGTTGCCCAGTGGATCATGATAGCCAATTGATTTTCATTTCATATGACTTTGCATTTAAGACTACTTCAGATATTGTTTTAAGACTCATTGCTATCATGACTTCTATGACTTAAGTTTTCACTATTGCTCAGACATTTGACATATATATTGATTCAGCTTGACTAGCCTTGATGGTCTATTGTTCTAGACCTGGCTATTTCACCAGTTCTTATGAACTTGGTAATGACCTCCGATGTTCCGCCATATTGACTTACTGGTAGCTAGCCCAGTATGTGGCTGATCCCCACGAATTAAGCGTGAGTGTGGCCTGAACATCATCCAATTCTATGATTCTATGTCTCAATCATGAGGGCTGTAGCGGCAGCCAAGACATATCACGCTAGACTGATGATCCGCTTGACACGCATGTTAATTTGAAAATCTATAAACTCACTAAGCATTGCTTACAGTTGCTACATTATGATTTTACAGGAAAAAGCAAAGGAAAGTCACCTGCTGGACCTAGCTCTTAGGTCTATTAACGATCAAGACAGAAGTATCATAGACCACTACACAACAAAACCTTTCGGTACTGATTGGAAGACAGCAATTGTTGTGGATTTTGGGTAGATTTGATATGATTCTATGATGTAATGATTAGATTTGATGGAACCCTTTTATAACTTTAATTTGAAATATGTAATCTGTATAACTTAAATCCTAATCTGTATGTACATGTAATTTAATTTTTCCGCATTATAATTACCCTATCTTAGTATGATTGATATCGTATTGCAACTAGTGGGACCTAGACTCTGAGGACTGCCCCGGAAGGGGAGGTCTTCACAGGATGGTATCAAAGCCCATAGTTTGAGTGAATCAAGTATTACGTGAGTATACTTGGTCTCAAACTGAAGCAATACATATGTATCAATCATTTAGGTGGTTTGAACTGAGATAGGATGTACAGACTGTTAGGATGGGAAAAAGGGTACATAGATCTAAGTTTATAAACTGATAGTTAAATGATTTTAATTTTCAGATTAAGATGTCAGGATCAGGATCAGGTGACATACAAAACAATATGACCCCACAACAAATGTTCGAAATGATGCAACAATTGTTAGCCCAACACTCTGAACAACAAAATAAGACAATGCAAGAACAGTTTCAGGCCAGAGATGAGGCCGAAGCTAAAAGACGTGAAGAAAAGAAAAATAAGAGAAAAGATAAACAAGTCCAGAATGACGAATCTGATTCTGATAACACAAATCCTGAAACCCAAATTGCTCAGCCAAAAGGCTGCAAGTTTAAAGATTTCAAAGCTAGCGGTGCTTTGAATTTTGAAGGAACAGTTAATCCGATTCAGGCGATGGATTGGATTAGCCATACCGAAGAGATTTTCAGAATCTCTGACTGCTTAGACTCCAAGAAAGTGAGTTATGCGTCTGCGTTATTTGTTGGAGCTGCCCGTGCCTGGTGGAAAACCCAGAGAAGCATATATGGCGAGGAAGTGATACAGACTCTAGAATGGGAGCAGTTCTTAGACATGTTTAACGCAAAGTATTTCCCGATCGATCAACAAGATGAGATGGAAGTACAACTGATGCAGCTGACTCAAGGAACAGAGACTGTTGATGAATACGAGCATGAATTCTCGAGGTTATGCGGCTATTCTTCGTATCAAGTAGCTACCGAGGAGAGAAAGATGAATAGATTTCGCGTAGGACTTAACCCTAAATATCGACATCCGATGAGCGCGATCAAATACAAAAGTTACTTGGCAATGGTAGAAGCAGCTAGACAGATCGAGCGAGGTTATTTAGAGTACGGCGATCAGCTCTATGCTCCGTCTACTAACCCGACATGTCCTTCTCCTCCAAAGAAACAAAGATTTGGCAGATTTTTCAAGCCAAATAAGTCACAATCTCAGCAATTCCATCAGCAAAGTTCACAGCCGAAAGCTCAAGTTTATTCCCTTACGAACGAGCCACGATTCTGCAAGTGATGTAGAAAGTCACACATGGGGTTGTGCAATCCAGAGGATGTTACTTGTTTTGCGTGTAACATGATTGGTCATAGCAGTGAAAAATGCCCACAGCAGGGACGTGGATGTGCAAAGTGCGGGAAAAGAGGACACTTTATGTATCAGTGTCGAAGCGGGCAACGATATCAGTCGCAATCATCAGCGGGAGGTTCTACAGTAAAAAGTTCTGCTGCAACTCCGACAGCAAGGACACGTGCGTTTCAGATAACGGCCGAAGAAGCGAGAGAAACACCTGACGTAGTTACCGGTACGTTTCTGTTAAATACGATACATGCTCGCGTACTATTTGATTCTGGCGCTAGTCGTTCCTTCATATCAACTTCTTTTGCATCAAGATTATCTAAGTCCCCATCGAAGCTTCCTGTTGTAATTGATATTGAGACAGCCAATAACAATTATGTTATGGCTGATTCTGTCTACCGAAACTGCACCCTGCTCGTAAATAATATTGTATTCAACCTCGACCTTATTCCGATTCCGTTGAAAGAATTCGACGTCATCATCGGCATGGACTGGCTAATGAATAACGAGGCTACGATTGTCTGCAACCGCCGACTCATCAGAATTAAGTCCTCAGACGGCCGAGTATTGGAGATCAAGGGCGAGAAGCGTAAAGGTGCTCACTGCTTTATTTCTATAGAGAAAGCTCATAAATATATATCTAAGGGTCGCGAATCCTATCTGTGCTATGCTCTATCTGAATCCAACTCTGAAAATAAATCTCTGTCTGATATTCCGATTGTCTGCGAGTTCTCAGACGTGTTTCCTGATGACATTTCTGGAGTGCCACCGGAACGTCAAATCGAATTCGGCATTGACTTAGTTCCTGGTGCGGCTCCCATTGCAAAAGCTCCTTACAGACTTGCACCTGCAGAAATGCAGGAAATGTCAAAGCAGTTGCAAGAGCTGTTGGAAAAGGGGTTTATCCGACCGAGTTCATCTCCGTGGGGTGCACCTTTCTTATTTGTCAAAAAGAAAGACAGAACTTTCCGAATGTGCATCGACTACCGTGAGTTGAACAAAGTCACAATAAAGAATAAATATCCTCTGCCCAGGATCGATGATCTATTTGATCAGCTACAAGGAGCCAGCTACTTCTCGAAAATAGATCTTCGTTCTGGGTATCATCAATTAAAAGTCAGAGATGAGGATGTTCCAAAGACAGCCTTCCGAACAAGATACGGTCATTACGAATTTCTCGTAATGCCGTTTGGCTTGACAAATGCACCAGCGGCGTTCATGGATCTCATGAATCGCGTGTGCAGACCTATGTTGGATAAATCAGTTATCGTATTTATAGACGATATTCTGATTTACTCCAAAACGGAGGCTGATCATTCTAGTCATCTGCGGCAATTGCTAGAGTTATTAAGAAAAGAAAGACTCTACGCAAAATTCTCTAAGTGCGAATTTTGGCTCAGACAGGTATAATTTCTATTATATATGTCTTGAGCTATTTTCTAAGTATTCTTTGATTTACATCAGAACTTGAATTTCTACTTTGATTCTTATAGATTCAGTTCCTTGGCCATGTTGTTTCTGGTGAAGGAATTTCTGTTGATCCTTCTAAAGTCGAGGCCATTCAAAAATGGCAAACGCCTCGCAATGCCTCCGAAATAAGAAGTTTCCTTGGATTGGCCGGTTACTATCGGTGATTCATAAAGGACTTCTCGAAGATTGCTGTGCCACTTACAATGTTAACACGAAAGAATACACCTTTTGTGTGGGCTGATAAATAGCAAGAGGCATTTGACATTCTGAAACAGAAGCTTATTCAAGCGCCGATCCTAGCTTTACCAGAAGGCAATGATGATTTCGTTGTCTATAGTGATGCATCTGGTACTGGCTTAGGATGTGTTCTTATGCAAAGGGGAAAAGTAATTGCCTACGCTTCAAGGCAATTAAAAGACTACGAGAAAAGTGCACCAACTCATGACCTTGAGTTGGCTGCCGTTACCTTTGCACTGAAGATCTGGCGTCACTATCTCTATGGGACTCGGTGTCAGCTTTACACCGATCACAAAAGTCTCAAACATCTTTTCACTCAAAAGGATCTAACTATGAAACAGCGTCGGTCCTTGGAGCTTATCAAGGACTATGATTGCGAGATCCTATATCATCCCGGCAAAGCTAATGTTGTCGCGGATGCTTTGAGTAGGAAAGTTTATCCGGAAAAGTGCTGCTATGCCCTGACTCCTGTAGTATTCTCCTCTGATCTTATTGAAGACATCAGAATTGCTCAAGCTGAAGCATTGAAAGAAGAGAATATTGATTCTGAAAATCTTAAAGGGCAGCTACAATTTCTAACTCTGAATCATTTGGGACTTCACTGTCTCCAGGGAAACCGAATCTGGATCCCTAAGTATGGTTCAATCCGTAGCACTCTTCTATCTGAAGCTCATCAGTCCAAGTTATCTATTCATCCTGGCAGCTCAAAGATGTATTTTGATCTGAAAGCTGACTACTGGTGGCCAGGAATGAAGAAAGACATCGGTCATTACGTAGTAAGCTGCAGAACATGTCAAATGGTTAAGGCAGAACACCAGAAACCCTTCGGGGATATGCAACCACTGCCAGTTCCTGAATGGAAGTGGGAGCATATAACCATGGACTTCGTCACTAAACTGCCAAAGACCAAGAGACAGCACAACTCCATCTGGGTAGTCGTGGACCGATTAACGAAGTCAGCTCACTTCATACCGATGAAAGAAACATACTCTCTAGATAGATTGGCACAGATGTACATCACCGAAGTTATTTCTCGTCACGGTGTGCCAAAATCTATCGTATCTGATCGTGATAGTCGTTTCACATCTAGATTCTGGCAAGCTCTACAAGATGGGATGGGTACTCGGATCTCTATGAGTACTGCTTATCATCCTAATGCCGATGGCCAGAGTGAGCGTACTATCTTAACTTTAGAAGATATGCTTCGTGCCTGCATTCTTGATCTGGGTGGTAACTGGGATGACCACTTGCCTCTGGTCGAATTCTCATACAACAACAGTTATCATTCAACAATCAAGATGGCTCCTTTTGAGGCTTTGTACGGAAGAAAGTGCAGAACTCCTACCTGTTGGCGTGAGACAGGCGAATCGCCTATAGCAGGTCCTGCCCTTCTACAGTTGACTCACGAGAAGATTCAACTTTTTAGAAGAAATATACTTGAAGCTCAAAGCAGGCAGAAGTCATATTATGATAATCGACACAGATCAATAAGCTTTGCGGTTAACGATTGGGTGATGCTGAAAGTATCTCCAATGAAGAATGTGGTTAGATTCATTAAGCGAAACAAGCTAGCTCCGAGATTCATCGGTCTGCTCAAGATTGTGGAAAAGATAGGAAATCAATCTTATCGTCTTGAACTGCCAGCGGACTTATCTGGAATACATCCTGTATTCCATGTCAGTCATCTGAGAAAGAGTTTAGCTGACGAAAGAGAAGTTAAAATACCACATGTTAACTTGCAGATTGATGAGAAGCTTCGAGTGATTGAAGAGCCAGAACGTATTCTGGACTCGAAAACTAAGAAACTTAGAAATAAAGAAATACAGATGGTGCTCGTCCAGTGGAAACACCACAAAGGTTCGCATCAGTCTTGGGAATCCAGAGATGTTATAAAAGCTACTAATCCAAGTCTGTTCGAACATAGCTAACTTCGGGGACGAAGTTTGTGCGTGGTGGAGCCCATTCTATAACAACCCAGCTTTTATCTAAATCTTTTATTTCGTTTTTGATCCAAATAATGTAAATTTATTTACATTATTAGTTATGTAATTTAATTAAGTTTAAAATTATTTAATTAAATTAGATTTGTCTTATGAATTATTAAATATGATTAAAATTAAAAGATATATAAAATACAAAAGTAGAAGTGGGCTAATTTCACCCAAAAGATAAAATGAGTTATATAAACTCAAGTAAATGGTCATTAACACCATTTAAGATCTCACACTCTCTCTCTCTCTACTCTCTCTCTCTTATCTTACGGCCAAACTCACAAATCATCCAAGAAATTCAATTTGCAATCAAGTTGGGAAGTTAATCAAAGAGGAGTTACAAACATCATCAATTAATTGGATTCTACAAGAATTTTGAGGTAATTATCAATCTAAATTTCAATAATTGTTTGAGTTGGTTCAGTTTTGTAAGAACCGAAAGCTATGATTAAAATATGTAATCCGATGATTGCATGTGTATAAATTTGATAGATAATGATAAAATTATGTATATAAAAGTGATAGAAACTAAAATCGTGGGTTGGATCATCTAAAACTAATTAGAAATCGGAATTTTTGGTAAAATATGTGTTCTTGCCAAAATATTAATATTTTGGATGATCTTGCACAAATTATAATGTTATTGATAGGGAAATTTGTATAAAATTAACCTAAATATGATAATATATCAAAATATTAAGTTGCATGTTAATAAAATGTGTTTTTGGGAATTATTATGAAAAATCCGAATGAATAATACTCAAGAACATGAAGAACAATTTTCTGGAAATTCAAGGTCTTGAGTCCGAATTCGGTTGGAACCGAATTCGGATGATGTGTCCAATTCGGATGCTTCACAATTCGGACAACATTATTTCGGATTTTGAATGATCCGAATTCGGTGCCCATTTCGATTATGATCCTAATTCAGACTTATGCTCAAATTCGGATGATCCCAATTTCGGTCCTAAATGTCCTAATTCGGATGGATCAATTCGGATCACTTTGGTCCGGATCCCGATGATCCGAATCCGGGTCCCCAATCCGGATGGATCCGAATCCGGATTGATCCGGATCCAATTATTAAATTTTGATATTTTTAATTAAATAAATGATTATATATATGTATATATATATATATATGTATATATATATATATATATATATATATATATATATATATATATATATATATATATATATATATATATATATATATATATATATATATATATATATATATATATAGAAAGCTTTTGAGAAATTATGAAACAAAGAATATAAATAAATGAAAGATTGATAAGAATATCAGTTATGAGAATCAGATAAAATTCAAGAATTTAAAGACTAAAATGATGATGATAAAGATGATGAAATTGACATGATACTATCATGATAATTCTGGACAGGTTCAGTGAAATTCTGAACATAGAGATTTAAAGACTTAAAAGCGGGTCAAAGACTTGATTTGACAGAGAACAGAATTGCCAAAGATAAAATCCTGAGATAACTCAGGTGGTAGATTTTTATATCTGTTTGATAAAGACCCAGATCTGTGAGTTATAGATATTCAGATTGAACATGTTTAAATTCCGGTTGAGACATATTGTTGATGCTAGATTGATTGACATTCATATATCAGCTGGATTGTGAACTGTGCACACCATGGTTGGGTGTTGCCCAGTGGATCATGATAGCCAATTGATTTTTATTTCATATGACTTTGCATTTAAGACTACTTCAGATATTGCTTTAAGACTCATTGCTATCATGACTTCTATGACTTAACTTTTCACTATTGCTCAGACATTTGACATATATATTGATTCAGCTTGACTAGCCTTGATGGTCTATTGCTCTAGACCTGGCTATTTCACCAGTTCTTATGAACTTGGTAATGACCTCCGATGTTCCGCTATATTGACTTACTGGTAGCTAGCCCAGTATGTGGCTGATCCCCACGAATTAAGCGTGAGTGTGGCCTGAACATCATCCAATTCTATGATTCTATGTCTCAATCATGAGGGTTGTAGCGGCAGCCAAGACATATCACGCTAGACTGATGATCCGCTTGACACGCATGTTAATTTGAAAATCTATAAACTCACTAAGCATTGCTTACAGTTGCTACATTATGATTTTACAGGAAAAAGCAAAGGAAAGTCATCTGCTGGACCTAGCTCTTAGGTCTATTAACGATCAAGACAGAAGTATCATAGACCACTACACAACAAAACCTTTCGGTACTGATTGGAAGACAACAATTGTTGTGGATTTTGGGTAGATTTGATATGATTCTATGATGTAATGATTAGATTAGATGGTACCCTTTTATAACTTTAATTTGAAATATGTAATCTGTATAACTTAAATCCTAATCTGTATGTACATGTAATTTAATTTTTCCGCATTATAATTACCCTATCTTAGTATGATTGATATCGTATTGCAATTAGTGGGACCTAGACTCTGAGGACTGCCCCGGAAGGGGAGGTCTTCACACAGCGCCTTCATTAAGGCCAGTGGTTGTTCCCTATGCAGTACCTTGGTTTAAAAGTACCTCATCATGGGGAGATGGAATTTGCATTTCAACATCAGCAGTGGGGAAACCTGTTGATGGAGTTTGCATGATGGGATTAGCCTTACCAAAGGGATGTTCTGCTCCCTGAGGTTCATCAGCTTGAGGTGTGGGTCATTCAGCAGCTGTTTGGTGTAGAACAGCTGCATCACGAGGAGCAGAAGTTTGAGGCTGATCTGCTGGTTGGTCTAAACCAGCAGGGTGGACACCTCGTGCAGACTCAGGGTGTAGAGAAGTATGAAGTGGGGACAGTGTGGACACAGTATGGAGTGGAGAGAACTCCTGTCTTTCAATATTCTCAGCCTGTTGAGAGGCTGAAATAGTTGAGGTGGCTGTCTCCATTTGTACAACTGGCTCCTGTTGGGAGGAACCAGAGGGTCTAGGCTGACTTGGGGTTGACACAGGGTGGAGTGAAGCATGCTCCAATTGTGCTGTTCCTTCTCCCAAAATAGGAGAGGCAGCAGGGGTAGCTTCTTTTTCAACTAAACCCTGTTGAGAGGGAACAGAGGTGCTAGTTTGGGCTGTTGGTTTCTTTTTGCGTTGGTATAGAATGTGAGATGAGGTGGGGGATGTTGGAGATGAAATGAGAGGTTCAGACTGGACAGGGTTAGAGACTGGGTCAGAAATAGGTGGGTTGTCCTGTTCCATAGACTCAGGTGCCACAGAGGCACCAGCCACAGAGGCTTCAGGTTCAACGAATGAACCAGGGTGAGGAGCCTGCTCCCCCTCAGCCAAAGAGGCTAAGAGTGCAGACTCAGACTGAGTTGTTTTGGCCTTCTTGGAGACATGCCCAGCTTCAGTGGTTTCCAGGGTCCTTTTAACAAGCTTGGCCCTGGCTTTGGATTTTCTTCTGGGAGCAAGTTCTGGATCCACCCTCACATCAAAGGGTCCTTCCACCAATCCTAACAACCTCCTCATGGGTGTTGACAGAGGAGGCTCATTTGGAAGAATAGTAGTGTAGAAAACTCTATTCCCTATTACAGGGAAGGCAGCAGTATGAGGTAAAGGCTAAGAGTTGTACAAATGCTCACCACAAATGTGCTTGAAGATGAGGCTCAGAAACCTGGGGTATCGAACAGCAGCTGCTCGTGTCTCCTGCTGCACCAGGTTCCTCAAATTCATGAAAATCCACTTTGCCATGTCTATTGTAGTTCCATCCACAAGCTGCAGAACTACAGGAACTTCATCACGGCTCAGTTGGTCAAAGGAACCAACTTTGCTGCTGAAGCACATTATCACAGAGGCAAACAAGAAGCTGTAAGTAGGAGACGGATCCTTTCTGAACAGTGTTGCTCCAACTTTTGGTTATGCTACACCACAGAAGTGCAGCAGATTCTTCATCTGTTCATCCTCAGGCTGTGGTTGATCATATTTTTCAACCACAGGGAGTCGAAGAACTTCCCTGAGCAGACGAGTGTTGATCTCAATGGTCTGAGTCCCATTGAGTATGGTGCCCTTGATGACTTTGGTATCTGGGTTGTAGACATAGGTATACCAGAACTCATACACCATCTCCAGGTACAGGACACCAGGAGTAGCAGTCATGGCGTAGTTCAACGGATGAACTTTCAAAAACTCCACCATTTGATCATAGCCTTTTCCCACATAGTTTTTGGGGATTGTGAGGTTGGCAATGTAGTTAGTGGGTTTTAATGTTAGCATTGTGGTGACTGATGAGTGTTTCTGTACATCATCACCAACAAATACTGGTAGAAAGGGGTTGCATCTGTGAGCCATTTTGGAAGTAGTGAGAGTGGCAGAAGCACAAGACACTTAGTCGATTTTTAGGGTTCTTAGGAGGTTTATGGTAGTAGTGAGGAAGACGAAGATGACTAGTAGGGGGTATTTATAGGATTTGAATGTGAGTGGGTATGAGAGAGAAACATTTGGGCGGTTGATTTGAAAAGGTCGTTAACGGAAAACGGAAAGGTTGTCCATGTCAGACCGTTTGTCAGACCACTTGAGCCCTTTTTAATCACTAACACACGTAACCCACATTATCCGCAGTAATTAAGTTAAATAAAAACAAAAATTAAGTAACTTAATTGTGAAGAAAGGTAATTAAACTGATGGTCTAAGCTGATGGTCAAACCTGTGATGAGCAGGGTCATCACAAACTGTTCACTCTTCAAGCTGTTCCTTCAACCTGTTCAGCTATGTAAGAACAGGTTGTGTTAAATAGTTGATCAGGTTACAAGACAATGTCTTGTATGACAGATTGAGAGAGTGAGCAGGGTGGAGGTTTGATCATCAGATCAGGCTTGACATATAAGCTGTTATTTGCCAAACCTGTTATACGCTCAAGCTGTTCAAGTTTTTACAGAAAACAGCTAAGTATAGAACATGCATAACCTGTTCTGTCTAAGCTGTTCTGAAAGAACTTGAGCAGTGTGAGACATATAAAGTCTTAGAAAATTAAAGACACTTAGTCACTTTTGTTTAACATGCCCAGCTTGTTGACAAGATAATTAAACCTGTTTTCATCAAGAGGTTTGGTGAAAATGTCTGCAAGCTGTTCATTAGTGGAAATAAAACTTACCTCCACATTACCTTTCTGAATGTGATCTCTGATAAAGTGATGTTTGACTTCAATATGCTTTGTTCTTGAATGAAATACAGGATTGTTGGATACAGCTATGGCACTTGTATTATCACACAGAATAGGAGTTTTCCTATATACAAGGCCATAGTCTTTAAGTTGATGCTGCATCCACAGAATCTGCCCACAGCAGCTTCCAGCAGCAATATACTCAGCTTCAGCAGTAGAAGTAGACACTGAGTTTTGCTTCTTGCTACACCAACTTATCAACTTACCACCAAGGAGTTGACATCCACCTGTTGTGCTTTTCCTGTCTAGCCTGCAACCTGCAAAATCAGAATCTGAATAACCTGTCAGTTCAAGGCTTGAGTCTTTGGGATACCAAAGACCCAAACCTGGTGTACCCTTAAGGTATCTGAAGATTCTTTTTACAAGAGCTATATGTGATTCTTTTGGATCAGCTTGGAACCTAGCACATAAACAAGTAGCAAACATAATATCAGGTCTACTAGCAGTTAAATACAGCAAGCTCCCAATCATGCCTCTATAAGCTGTTACTGAAACAGCTTTGCCACTGACATCTGCATCCAACTTTACATTGGTTGCCATTGGGGTTTTAATAGGAGAAAGTTGATCAAATTTAAACTTTTTCAGTAGATCTAACGTGTACTTTCTTTGATTAATAAAGATTCCATTTGAGGCTTGTTTAACCTGTAATCCTAAAAAGAAAGTAAGTTCACCCATCATACTCATTCATATTTGGATTTCATGAGTAATGAAAAATTCTTGCATAACTGCTCATTGGTAGAACCAAATATTATGTCATCCACATAAATTTGAACAAGCATAATATCAGACTTCACCTTCTTTATGAACAATGTGGTATCCACTTTACCTCAGGAATACCCATTGCTCATAAGAAAATCAGTAAGAGTGTCATACCAGGGTCTAGGGGCTTGTTTTAGACCATAGAGGGCTTTGTCCAACTTATAGACAAAACTTGGATGATGTTCATTTTCAAAACCTGGAGGCTGCTTGACATAGACTTCTTCTTGCAGCTTTCCATTCAAAAATGCACTCTTCACATCCATTTGGAATACCTTCATGCTCTTATGAGCAGCGTAGGCTAGAAACAAACGAATTGCCTCTAGCCTGGCCACAGGAGCAAATGTTTCATCATAGTCAATACCTTCCTCCTGTCTATAGCCCTGAGCAACAAGTCTTGCCTTATTTCTAATGGCATGACCTTGCTCATCCATTTTGTTCCTGAAAACCCATTTAGTGCCAATTATAGTTTTACCTTTAGGAGCAGGGACCAGCTTCCATACCTTGTTTCTTTCAAACTGATTGAGTTCTTCTTGCATGGCAGTGATCCAATTGGCATCTTTAAGTGCTTCATCCACCTTCTTTGGCTCCATTAGGGTACAAAGCTAGAGAACATACAGAAGTTTCCTAAGCTGTCCCACCTTGTTTGTACCCCTTTGTTTATGTCACCAATTATTTGATCATTGGGGTGACATCTGATCCACTTAGGATCATTCTTCAATGAAGATTCTCCTGAGTTGTTGGCATCTTCAGCAGGTCCTGTTGAACAGCTCTCAGGGTTTTCAGACACACTGTTGTCTTGAGCCTGTTCACTTGTTGAACATGACTGACCACTGTTGAACATATCAGCAGAGGATCCAGGAAAATTAGCATTGATTGGTTCAGGACATGTAGTTGTAATTAAGTCAGTACACTTATTCACACAGGGTGTATTGACATAATCATCATCATGTCCATCATGATTAACAGGTTCCACACTGGATGTAGTGGAAGCTTTTGAGTCCTCTTCATTGTTGGAATGAATGAGATCATCAAAGTTGAATTCTCCTGAAACTGATTCAGGAACAGCTTTGGTGGAGGCATTCCTGGACTCTTCAAAGGTGACATTGATAGATTCATCTATCACCTTTCTTTTGTTGTTGTACACTCTGTAGGCTTTGGAGATAGCAGAGTAACCAACAAACACACCTTCATCAGCTTTTGGTTCAAACTTTGCCAGTTGATCCCTTTGATTCAGAATGAAGCAAGGACATCCAAACACATGGAAGTAGCTAATATTTGGCCTTCTCCCTTTGAGCAGCTCATAGGGAGTCTTGTTGAACCTTTTCACCACTAAGGATCTGTTTTGGGTGAAGCAAGCAGTGTTGACAGCTTCAGCCCAGAATGATGAAGGTAAACCTGATGCACACAACATGGTTCTAGCAGCTTCAATGAGGGTTCTGTTTCTCCTTTCAGCAACTCCATTTTGTTGTGGAGTTCTTACGGCTGAAAAGTTTTGTGAGATCCCTTTTTCTTCACAAAAGTCTTCAAGAGTACTGTTTCTGAACTCAGTACCATGATCACTTCTAACCTGCTTTACTTGACCAGAGTTCAACATTTCCATCTTTTTGACAAATCCAATAATTTCTCTAGCAGCCTCTCCTTTGCTCTTCAAGAAGATTACCCATGTAAACCTGGAGAACTCATCAACCATTACTAGAGTGTATCTTCTTCCTCCAAGACTTGGGACATTAACAGGTCCAAACAAGTCCATGTGGATTAAGAAGAGAGGAGTATCAATAGAAATATTGTGCTTGGATTTAAAAGATGATTTCCTCTGCTTGCCTTTTTCACAAGCTGTGCAGAGTTTATCCTTAACAAAAGTCATGGAAGGCAAAACCTGTTACCAACTCTTTCTTACAGAGTTTGTTGATGTTCTTGAAGTTCAGGTGTGACAGCCTTTTGTGCCATAACCAGTTTAGGTCTGCATTTGTTCTTGTGAGAAAACAGATTTCAGTTGTGGGATCAGCAGATTGCATATCCACAACATATACACCTTTCTTTCGTTGAGAACACAACACAACTTTGCCTTGGGAATCCAATATGTAACCCAGGTGCTCATCAAAGTTAACCTTGTAGCCAGCATCACACAGTTGACTTATGCTTCCAAGGTTATGTTTTAGCCCAACCACATAGGCTACTCTTTTGAACACTGCAGCACCAGCTTTAAGAGTTCCATATCACTCAGTGGATCCCTGTACATTGTCACCAAAAGTGACTTTTGGCCCTTTTTCAGGCCTTAGATCATTCAGCAGGTCCTTGCAACCTGTCATGTGCCCTGAGTAGCCACTGTCCAAGTACCAAACCTGGGATGGTTGTTTGTCCTGCAGAATGTCATAGGAAAATATTAATTACATTTAGGGGAACTCATCCTAGTGATGAGTTCTCCTACTTCATCAACATGTGTTGATGGACTAGTAATATCCACATTAATATTTCCTATTTGAATGGTATCAGTTTGGATACCACTCTCATTGACTAAGTTGCTTCCAACACTGCTTGTTTTAGCAATGATGGAATTAGCAGAGTCAACAGGCCTCATGTCCTTAGTTTCTGGACAGTCGTTGGCCATGTGTGTCTTCTTGCCACATTTATAGCATTTTCTCTTTTTGGTCTTTTTGGAAGAAGAGCTCTCAGAAACATATTCTGAATTAATTTTGTTGATCTTATCAGCAGGTTTAGCAAACTTATTACTATTTTTAGATGAATCAACAACTTGGATGGATGACACAATAGCAACAGCTTTGCCTGTCTCTTCTTTCCTCTTTTTGGGAGGACAGATGTCAAAAACAGGGAGCTTGATTGGTTTTTGACCTTCCACAGGTTTGAGGAACTTATTCCCAGATTTCTCAGGTTGAGCAATGGCTTTGACTTTGCCCTTACTGAGATGTGATTGACGCTGCCTATCAGCATAATCACTGTTTTTGGTTTTGAAAGACTTATTTTCATTTATAACCAGTTTTTCACTATGATTTGAAAACTTATTTGAAATCACAGCAAATTTGCTTTCAACATGAGACTTACCATTGTTGAAAGTGGACTGCTTACCTCTTGAAAACTTATTTTCAAAATGTTTAGCATCAAAAGGATTAACATGTCTCTTACCATCAGCTTTGGACCCAGAGCCTGTTTTGTCAACAGGTTTGGTGTCCACAACTGCAGCTTGAACATGTTTTCCTTTCATTTCCTTGTGTGAATTAGCAGAGCACTTAGCAGGCTGATTTGATGGAGAACACATTCCATCATCAGCTTTGGGGCCTTTTTCACACAAGCTGTCAGTATTTTGAGGCCTGACAAACCTGTTTGTTGAGACCAGCTTTCCATTAACTTTCTGGCTGAAAGTACTGGGAAGCTCACCAAGAGTGGACAAATCATTTTTCAGATTATTGATCTCAACAATAGAAGCTGCTGTGTCAAGATCCCCTCCAAGATAGGCTTGGATTTGTGCAGGGATCTGCTGACTTATGCAATGGCTGACTTGTAAGGTCTACGACTGCACGATCTATCTAGACGCGGATCCGTTAACGAGTGCGGAATCCTCGTTGACGGTCAGACGGACAACTCTCAACCAACGGAAACACGGAGACTATTAGACGCTGAACGAATGACACACGAACGATCCTACGTACTAATTCTCTCCAAAACGGCACTCACCTAGCTGATAAACTCGAGATCGCCTCTTGCTCAATTCCTCACGAATTCTGCAAAAAGTCACTTAAACATTCGAGTCTATCCCTAATTATAGGCCCTGATTCGAGTCTGTTGTGGGCCAACCTCGAATCTGGCCTAAGGCCCATTCGAATCTGTCCATCTGACAGATTCGAATCTAGCCTATTCGAATCTAAGGACTCATTCGAATCTATCACAGATTCGAATGTATCCTTTTATGCAATTCGAATCTAGCCTTTGACATTTATAACTAAGTGTTTGAAACTTATGTTTTAACTTATGCTTGAGTTAATCTTTGACCTTTATGTTTCAACTTCTTGTAATATGTTATATCAAGTTCAAACACACAATCAATAACAGACAAACACATATTAAACATATATAACAAAATACTTGGTTAATACTCAGAATATTACCTAAACACATAATGCAGATCGATTAGACTGCTATCGTCACACAGGGTGTACCAACAGACTCCCCCTTGACGATAGCTTCTAATTATTTACATTACATCAAATTTAAGTACTAGAGCTATATATATTACTACCCGCATATAATCCAGCATCTATACAAACTTTGACTACCTTTTGGAACTTCCTGGCTTCAGATCTCCATGGTTCAGTAAAGAAGATAGGTTGATCATGAAGCTTCTTCAGGTCGTCCTTTGATAGGTTTATCAAGTGCAATGGATCATATACCTTCAAAATTACCTGCTCGTCTTGATCTTCCATGACAGCTTCAGCAGTGTCAATCTCTAGGTACCACCACTTCATGTTGCTCAAAACGTTCTGTGGCATTGGCTTCATTGGGACTTTCTTTAGACATCTCACAGGTTTGTATTCCATCCTGGCCCATGGCCTACCTGTATGAGGATCTATTCTCGACCCATCCTCGACCCTCTTTCCGGTCCTTGGCTTGAGTCGCTCAAATTTCCCTGATCGCCCTTCTTTCCTTATAATTCTTTCAATCACGTTCGCGTAGGGATCATCTCCAATATTGATCAGCTCCTTCCAGGCTAACTCTTTAACTTCAATCTTGGGCAATGAATTAAACGCTTTCAATGTCCGCCTCAAGTATTGAAGCCATCTCTTCTTTTCAAAATAAACAGCTGCAGTTCTCTGTCAAAGAACCAGCTAATAATCCCTCCAGCAAAATTTCCAGCACCTGGATTTCTCATCTTCTTCTTCATCTTCAGCTGATCTTTCTTTTCTTCCTTCTTGAACCAAAGATTTAACAGATCAGCTCTAGATGGCTCTTTCTCAGCCTCTTCAAGGTCTTTATCTTCAGCTGAGGCTACCTTGATGTAATCAATATCAATCACATTATGATCTTGGCTCTCATACAGTTCAGTGACTGGTTGTGAATTGATTATTACTTCATTAACGTGATCGTCTTCATCATCTAGCACTTCATCATCCGATTTCCAGTCAGCGACGTCATCTGGAATGAACTCACCTTCTTCTAATTCTTCAATATCTTCTTCAAAATCAAACTCCATGAGCTCTTCTTCAATATCTTTCAGCGCATCTATCATGTCGCTATCTAAAGTCCTTGAAGAACCTGCTTCTCCTCCTGCTCCTCCTACTTCTCCCCCTGGACTAGGCTCCCCCTCAGATTGAGCAGTCTGAGCAGCAGAAAAATCTACTGGCTCATTCTGTCTTTTAGGGCTGGGATCATTGCCTTGGTTGTCTTCATCATCATCTCCTCTCGGCCTCTGTACTTCTTCCTGATCACGGCACGATGTCTCCCCCTGAGCCTGTAAATTTTTCATTAACTGCTCAATTAGGGAGCGCATCGACCTTATCTCGGCTGACTGATCACAAACAAATGTTTTTAACTCTGTGTTTTCTTCCTGGACCTTTTCCACAATCTTCTTTAAAACGGCATTCTCCTTATCGACATCTGCGTTATGCTTCTGAAGCTCACCGATTGCTGTTGTTAGCCCAAAGATTTGGATTTCCTGGAAGTCAACTCTATCTTTTAAGCGCAGAAATCTTTGATTGTCAGCGTATGAGGATGAGGTTGATGGAATTGATTGTAACGGAGTTGGAAGTATTGGCGATGGAATATATGGTTCATCGCGAGGTGGTGGTGGTGGAATGGTGGTTTGAGGTTCTTGTTCTTGATGTTGAGGGTTTTGAGGTTGAGAAGTTTCTGGTTGTTCTGCGGAGACTGACGAGGATCCTTGCATGAACCTGTGACGTTTGGCCCGTTGCCTCGTCACAAGTTGAGAAACTTCGTCTTCTTCGAAATCAGACTCCTCCGATTCCCTGTCCCATCGCCTCCTAGAACCACGTTCATTAATAATCAGTCGCGAACCATAAGTTCCAATTTGAACTTCAGGAACGGCAGACATTGACTCTGGAGCTTCAACTTCTATCTCCTCTATCTCTTCTGACTCAGTTGCTGAAGATGACAAAACGTTATTAGCCTGCTCTGGCTCATAATCCTCAACATCCCTCAGCACATCTTCTTCTCCCTCTGGAGGCTCAAGTAATTCTCCCACTAATGCAGCAGCTATATCTTCATTTGCATGTGGACCCGCCTCCCAAATTTCATTTAGCGTTTGGCACAATTGATCAGCTTCATTTGGGACATTTGACGGCCCGGCTTCCTGCACTTCTGGTTGTTGACTCGTAGAAGGCCTAGACGCCTGAGTCTGACTCGCAGTAGCTCTTTGTCTTCGCCTTGGATCACGGGGACGAGCACGAGGCTGTTGTTGTAGTGGACGTTGCTGTTGTTGTTGCGGTTGTTGTTGTTGCGGTTGTTGTTGTTGCTGTCGAGGCTGAACTTCTACTTCACCTGCCCAGTTGGCATTATCTGGTGCCACAAAGTTCCTGTCTAAAACAGCTCCAAACAACGGTCGCTCGACCGGAATAGCCAATCTTCCTCGATGGGAGGAACAATCAGCGAATATCCTTTTATCCATAATAGCTACGTTCTAAACGTCATTTGATGGCGGCAAATTTGGCAAGAAGTGCCTGATCAACATCATTATAAACCTCGGATATAGCAGAAACTGCTGATTTTCAGGAGCGGTTATTTGGTGCACAAACTCAGAAAAGAACATCTCCGAAAAGCTATATGGTCGATTGTAAACCATAGCGACTATCCCAGATTGAATTTTCGCAACTATATAATCGAATCCAGCTTTCTTCGGAGCGAAGCAAACCATAAAAACATGGGCTAAAAACCTCCATTGCCCAATTAAACCACTTTTCATGTATGACACCTTGGTCACATCAAGACTGTATCCCATTCTCTGGAAGGCCGCTTGCCTTATACTTAGAGGAAACTCTATCGGACCAGCTTCTTCTTCTTGTGTGCCCAACTGCAGCACTTGTCGTAACATATCTGCCGAGAAAACTAACGGCTGTCCCGCAATTCGAGTGCGTAATACTGTCGGTGTGACCGAGCAGTCTACCTGCAGATGGTCATAGAATTGACGAATATACGGTAATATGAGCTGAACATTATGGGATAGAGCAAATCCTATCCTAGATTCCACAAGAAATTCAAGCATCTGCCTGTATCCCTGCGCCTCAGGGAGGTCATGATCCGGATGAAGCACCATATTGTGCTTAGGGACAAAAGCACGAACTGCCATATCTGCACAATAAATAAAACTGTTAGACTCATTAAAAATCAATAAACTTGTTTAAATTCAAATTTGTTTTATTTTGTACTTTATTAAATACAAAATCTAACACAATTAAATTTCCACAAGTTTAATAAAATTTAAATTAAAGAAATTAAATAGAGTACAGATTCGAAGGGAACAGATTCGAAGTGTCCATATTCGAATGTAATGGACAGATTCGAAGAGTCCCTATTCGAGTCTAATGGACAGATTCGAATATCATAGTCATCTCGAATCTAATGATAGATTCGAGAAACCTATGAACAGATTCGAAAGTCCATGAACAGACTCGAAGTGCCGACATATGAATTTTCAACAAAAACCCAAGATTTTAACCATTTTGAACTTGGTAAATCACATACATTAGTTCAACTAGGTTCTAATCATTGATTTATGTCTTTAATTTGATCTTTTATAGGTCCAAACTTAGTTATTTAGCAAAAACCCAATTTTGACCCATAAAACTTCAAAAATCGACGATTTGGCCTTAACTTGTGTATAAAACTACCAAAATCTTGTACAATCCGGTTGATTATACCTAGATATGAGTGTAGAATCGAACACAAAAGCTTTAGAGTCGACAAAATGTCGTTTAGGAGCAATACGGTAGACTCGAGAACAGATTCGAGATCGTCACAGACAGATTCGAGGATATAGATTCGACAACAGTAAAGTAATAAATGACTTCACTATTGACCTATATATACTACCTACCTTCGAGTCTATGTGGATTCGAGTCTACTGACAGATTCGAAATACTTCACATTCGAGTCTGTCTTAGATTCGAAATTACCAACACTTAGAAAAATTTCGAAAATTTTGAAATAAGTTCAACTTTTCCAATTTTTTTCTACGGTATTGTGTAACCAGATAAACTATGCCAACTCTTTTACCCTAAGCAACAGATATTTCACGCAATGTTTATTTTATCCAACTTCGAATGCACCCTCAGTAACTTTTGACCTTTTACCTAAGTAAAAATTAAACTAAACTAAAATAAAATAAGCTAAGGTAAAAATAAAATAAAATAAAATAAAATTTTGACTAAAAAATTTTAATCTAGACTTAAGTTATAAAAACAAATTTACAAGCTAAGCTTAATACTAAACAACATATTTTTGATGAGTATAGTCGAAGAGAGGTTCAATCAGATAGCGATGTCCGATACTAACTTTCAGTACTTAAACTTTCACACTTAGGAATTTTTTGAATTCCTTTGATTGTTTGTCGTGACATACCCATTTAGCCGATTGTTGGTATTTTACCCTGTTAAACATTTTACATTTCGGAATATCCCTTGGCCTTTTTATTTATCAGGAAATTATCTTACGTGACTCAGACATAGACATACTTTTATGATCAAGGCACACAGACAAAAATTCTAACTTGTTGGTATTTGCAAACTTTCTTTAAAAGACAAACATCGGACACAGGTCTGTATTCTCATACAACAAAGTGTCTTAGTTCGACTTAAGGTTTATTTTTAAAGTTAGCAGATAGCGGTGACAGGTCTGTACTGACGTACAACAAAGCGACATGTCTGCTAACCCGAATCTAAACAGAGACAACAGGTCTGTACTTACGTACAACAGAGTTGCATGTTTTCGACTCTCAGTTTTTCATGATATTTCTATTCTTTCCATTTTCAGATGTATTTGATGTTGCCATACATCCCCAGAAAGTTTGCACACCTCATTTAGACTTAAAGTTTGTATGTCTTGTACATAAAAATTAAGACCGATTGGTCGTACATCTAGGTTAGTGACACGCTTGACTTTTTCTAGAATATTTTATTAGCCTTGAGATTCCCTATATGTATTATGCCTACCAACACATCAAACTAAATAAAGTATAACACTTAGAGTTTAGTTGCATTATGTGTGAAAGCCTAAATACTTAGAGTCTGTAACGACGGTGCTAATTTTCGTCACTTTGAACCTATGTATCTAAGACTTAACTCATTTTCTGATATTCTCTTTTTTTGTATTTTTTTGTAATTTTCTCTCTTTTTTCTTTTGTTTTTCATAGCAAAAAGCAGTAAACTAAGCTAACCTACTAACTTACTAAAAATAGAAACTTACTAAAAATAGAAACTTTCCTAAATTAGAAACTTACCTAAATTAGCAACTTACCTAAATTAGCAGACTACTGTAAAGAAAGAAATACTACTACTCTAAAAGAAAATAAACATACTACTACTAAGGTCAAATTACTCTGGGTTGCGCATTCCATTCAGTTGAATCAAATACTCAAACCGTGACTTATCAAACGCTTTGGTAAATAAATCAGCATTATTATCTTCTGTTGCCACCTTTACCAGTTTGATTAAGTTCTTTTCAGCACAATCACGAATAAAATGATGTCTTATGTCTATGTGCTTTGTTTTACTGTGTTTAACTGGATTATTAGTTATAGCAATTGTAGATTGATTGTCTATCCTAATAGGAGTTTGAGTGTAAGCCAAACCGTAATCCCGCAATTGTTGTTGTATCCACAGAACCTGTGAACAGCAACTACCAGCAGCTACATACTCGGCCTCGCACGTTGACACGGCTACCGATGTTTGTTTCTTGCATTGCCAGGATACCAGTCTCCCTCCGAGGAACTGACAACCGCCAGTCGTTGATTTGCGCGTCAAGCTGCATCCTCCGTAGTCCGAATCTGTGAACGCCTCCAACTCTAGATCTCCCTCCGCGTGATACCAAAGACCCAACTTCGGTTTCGACTTGAGGTATCGTAGAATCCGCTTCACAGCCTTCATATGCATCTCCTTCGGATTCGCTTGAAACCTAGCACAAATACACACAGCAAACATTATGTCAGGTCTTGAAGCAGTTAAATACATAAGTGACCCAATCATGGCCCGATATAAAGTCGGATCCACATCGGTATCACTATCAGTACCCGGCCCGAGATTGTGATTCACTTGAATCGGCGTGCTGAAGTGGGCAGTCAACTTAGTTCCCTCCATCCCAAACCGTTCTAATATGTCATAGACATACTTAGTTTGATGGATAAACATCCCTTCCTTTATTTGGTCAACTTGTAACCCTAAAAAAAAATTCAACTCTCCCATAGCACTCATCTCGAACTTAGACTTCATCACCTTTTCGAAATCTTTGCACATTTGTTCGTCTGATGATCCAAAAATGATATCATCGACGTACACTTGTACCAAGATAAAGTGATCTCCCTTTCTCTTCACAAATAGAGTACTATCTATCCTACCCCTCTCAAAGCCATTTTCTAAAAGATGGTTGGATAGAGTCTCATACCATGCCCTAGGTGCCTGATGTAATCCATAAAGAGCCTTATCTAAGCGATATACTCTATCAGGATATTTAGGATCTGTAAACCCGGGCGGTTGTTCTACATACACCAACTCCTTCACTTTCCCATACAGGAAAGCACTCTTAACATCTAACTGATATACCTTAAATCCCTTGAAGGAGGCAAAAGCTAAAAACAACCTAATGGCTTCTAGCCTTGCTACTGGTGCAAAAACCTCGTTGTAATCGATTCCTTCCTCTTGGTTGAAACCCTTTACAACTAATCTCGCCTTGTTGCGCGTGACTATACCCCGATCGTCTCTTTTGCACTTAAAAACCCATTTGGTTCCTATTGCAATCTCCCCTCGAGGTAACGGAACTAACTCCCACACTTCTAGTTTCCTAAAATGTGAAAGTTCTTCCTGCATCGCTTCAACCCAGGAGTTGTCCTTAAGTGCCATTTGCACATTTTTGGGCTCTACTTGCGATATGAAACATGAATATAGACATGTGTGATATGCCTCAGAGTCGTTTATCATCGACAACAACACAGTGTTGTTATTTACACTACTCCGAGTCCTCACACCCTCGTTAGGATTTCCTATGATGCTTTCTATTGGATGGTTCTTGTTAATCCTAGAGGTCTCTATTTCGTCTATCCTTAGATTATCTCCTAAGTTGGATCCTATTTCACCTGAAGGGGGAACAGGCTCAGCTTCCACATTTTCTTCCTCACGGACGTTTTCCTCAGAGGCAGAACTTGATGCTTGAGTCTGATTCTCAGTATTAGGTGCCTCTTGATCAGCAACTTCTGGAGATCCATCTACAGTCGCAGTAGGCTCGGACGTAGATTCGAACGTGGTCCTCGGAAAAATATGGCCATCGTCATTTAGGTGCAACGTCGCCATGTCTTTTTCGATTGTACCTGCAGTATCATCCAAAGGAATGTTAAATGACTCAAATAACTTATCATAGTCAAATATCCATTCCGGACCAGTTTGGGGTTCATGTGTATAACTTGTGACTTCAATATTATACACAATCTCCACAGTACCACTCGTTTTGTTAAAAACCCGTTTGTTTGGTGAGTTTGGCTCATAACCTAGGAAGTATCCTTCGTCAGCCTTTTCACCAAACTTCGGTTGATGTTTTGTTCTTAAAAGTGTGCATGGTACTCCAAACGGTTCGAATCCAGTTAAGTTAGGTGGCCTTTTATTCAAAATTTCATAACATGTTTTGTTCAACGATTTGACTGTAAGGACTCTATTTAAAATATGGCACGCGGTATTCACTGCCTCCCCCCAAAACATGGTAGGAAGCTTTGAATCCGAAAGCATAGTCCTTGCAGCCTCAATCAATGTTCTGTTTTTACGTTCGGCCACCCCATTCTGTTGAGGTTCATATGGTGCACGGAATTGATGCACGATGCCCTTTGATAGGCAATATACACCAATTACAGAGTTTTTAAATTCAGTCCCATTATCACTACGAATATGTTTAACCCTTGTTCCGTAGGAGTTCTCCACTTGGTCTAAGAACCCGATGAGCTTTGCAGTCGTCTCGTCCTTCGTACCTAAAAAGAAAACCCATGAAAACCGTGAGTAATCGTCAGTGATAACTAAGCAAAACCAACTACCTCCTATACTCCTTTTGTTGATAGGGCCGAAAAGGTCCATATGCAACAAATCGAATGTCGAGGTTATGGAGTTCAGCTTCTTGGACTTGTGTGTCTTTTTATGTTGCTTGCCCTTCATGCACGGTAGACACTTGTCTTCAAACTGAAAGCTCTTAAGAGGCACACCTTGCACCAAACCATTCTTCGTTATGTAGTTCATTTTCCTCAGGTGCAAGTGAGCCATGCGTCTGTGCCACAAAACCGATTCCGTCTCTGAAGCTTTTGATGGTAAGCAGATCGGACCCATCGAATTATCTGGCTTGTTCATATCGAGCATGTACAAGTCATTCTTCCTTGGAGCCCGCATCAATATCCAATCTTCAGGTATTTTGAATCCCGGCTTTAGCACTAACGCCTCAGTGTCAGTAAATAACACCGAGTTCTTCTTATCACAGATTTGAGATACACTAATGAGATTATGAACCAATTTATCAACGTGATAAACTTGATCCAATGTAATCGTCCCATTAGTGACTTCTCCAGTTCCAGTGATATTCCCTCCTTTGTTGCCCGCGAATGATACAAATCCCCTATTACCCCCCTTGAAGTCTGTGAGAAGACTTCTTTCCCCCGTCATATGCCTGGAGCAACCACTGTCGACGAACCACTTGTTGTTTGGACCGGTAGTTATCTCCTGCACATGAAAGAAAATAGGTTAGTTATCACGGGGAACCCAAGCCATGACTGACTTGGTAATACCATTCTCGTCCACATACTTGAACTCTTTCAAGTACCCATCTCGCCTTTCAGGTGACTTGGGCCTTTGAACTGAATTCTGTTGTGTTGCCGAGTGATTTAGATTCACTCTTTGCCTTTGAGTAGGCATTTGTTGTGGTGCTCTAGAATAAGTCTTATTATAATGCATTTCAGACTGTGATCCCTGAGCTCTTACCGGAACATATTGTCTAACAGGAGTATGTGACCTAACTGGAGTGTGTAACCTGCTAGGTGTTGTGCTCCTATAGACTTGTTGAGGTGCTGACCTAGATTGATTAATGACACGATTCGGTGAATTTTTCCTAACCACTTCTTTTGGTCCAACCTTAACCGGTGTTTGTTTCACAACAAGTTTTGGTGCGGCCTGCACAGTTTTCTCGGTAGGTTGAGAACTACTGCTGCTTGCCACAGTTGGTGAGGGCTTAACAGGTGTTGGGTT
>JAANYP010003690.1:0-21059 GCA_020465985.1 Centrapalus pauciflorus | reverse complement strand
ATCCAAGTGGTAGCCATGTTTGCTGCCTTTGCTTTCGACTACTATTATGACCATGCAACATTCATTTTTGAGGAACTGAAGCGGGCCGTTCAAGAAAGAGGAACAAGGAGAGGAAGGAAGTTTATACCTTTTCAACGGTTCCTTCAACTGTTCATCCAATATGAAATGGACCAAGATGATGATATTCATGAACGCCTAGAAGCCAATGTCTACAGTACTGCTACTCTTCAACGAATTAAAATTCCAGCAAACTATGCCGATGTCCTGATCATGGACATCCCAGTTTCACTGCTACATCCGTAAGTAGCCTAGCAAGGACAAGAAAATCTTTAAGTAGCCTAGCAAGGACAAGTTCAGTACAGTTGGATGAGAGAATTGAGTACCAAATATTTGCCAAAGCAAGGTGGCCCTGAGAAGTACAGGGTTTCCCTGTTAACAGGGCATTCACAACAACAATTTCTTCCATTCTCACATTTGTGGTGTCAGAGTTGTCAGACAGAATGTTGAATAACACGAGGTTCCACAAAATCTTGGCTAAGGGCCTTAAATCCTTACGACAAAAATTTGTGTAAGATTTGGCCTGGGTGAGGCTTATCTCAAAGACGGAAGTCCAAGTACGCTTCGCAAATGTCAGGGGATACTACTGGGATCTCTTTTAGACTTTCTTCGTCCCAAACTTCATGTTCCAGAGCAGTGTCATCAGTAGATTTGGTGTTGTCAAACCCTATGATCAGTTGAATTCTCTCAGCATTAATCTCTATCTCATGACCACCCACAACAGCTTGCAAGACCATTGCTGCAGTGGGATCTCCCTGGTTCCTCTTTACCATTTCAAAGAACTTTTTAAGGGCATCAGGGTAGATCACGTGCTTGTTCCAATCGATTGCAGCAAACCATCCAAGTCGGCCGAAGCAGTCAAATACACCATAGTCCTTAAATTCTACCTTCAACAATATTTTTTTTCCATATAGAATCTGATATCCTCATCAGTAGTGATCAGATCTATACTCGGTTTTGGTTCCGGTGCTACTGAAGGCGACGACGAGATGGTCTGCCTCTTCCTCTTTCTCGTGCTGGGAGTTGACGCCTGTTTCTTAGCGCTTGCAATCGTCATTGTGCTAAGCGCGAAGAGAAACCAAAATCAGAAACGAACACGACACTTAAAGTATATATAAATACTATGCACGTCTATAAAAACACCTCGAATATTCTCACAATTCTAACTTACAAACTCCTGACTAAATATACTGTAACTCCTCCCCAACTTAGATCTATACCAATATTGGAAAATGTATGAAAAACGTGCAGTGCATGTTGACCTAAGTTCCTTTGAACTCCCCATTAAGATCTACTTAAGCCCTAATCGGAAGATTGAACATCAACTTAGGGCACACAACTTTGCTAAGAAAATTTAGTATACTGTAACAAGCTAAACAAAGATCTGGTCGTAAACAACTAGCATCAAGAAAACCACCATAATGTATGATAAACATCACTCTAAACCCTAATATGATGCGTACATAAAATAGAGACTAGGTTCAGAGATAGACGTTACTAACCTTGTTTCAATATGGGATACAGTAAGACCAAAGAGAGCTTGAGAATGTTAGGAACAAATATATGGAGATGAAAACAATTATAATTGTAAGTATAGGAACTAGATTTGTCAGTTGTAGAAAGTTTAGTTTAGGATTATATTAACAAATTCTAAGAAATTTGTTTATAGACTTTTGTCATATTTCTTTGTATTTTACGTTGAGAGCAAAGTTAAACATTTTAATATAAGAGAATTTTGTGTTAATATTGTGTTTCACCTAGATCTGTTATTATCAACTGGTATCAGAGCCTAGGAGTGAATTAATCATAAAATATTTGAGGGATTTAGTATGAGTTTTACTGTTTTATAGAGTTTTTTCTTGAAAATATGTCAAATCTGAAAAATCTCTTGTGGTTTTTGATTCTATGGGTGTTTGAGCTTCAAAATCTGATCGAGTCTTTAGTTTGTAAAGACGAATCAATTGATATAAGTCTCACATCTCATCTCCTAACACACATAAATTATTAGGGGTTTTTCTGATTTTTAAAAATGTGTGTGTTCGTGAGGTTTTTGGTTGATTTTAGGTTTTTAATTGGGAATTGGAAAAACTGACTTCACAAAACTTGTTTCTGTTATCAAACGAGCCTTCGTTGTGATTTGAAGATCAATTCGTGCAAATTTTAAAAAAATTAGTGGATTTGGACTTGAATCTGTGAAAAACTATTGAAACTCTGGATACACTAATTTTTTAGTGTTCGAGTTTTATAAAGAGTTATCCGAGTTTTATCAACCTTCAATCTAGCTTTATCAAGAACCATTCGAGTTTAAGAATCTGATCTTTATTTCCAAACATGGAATAAAGTTTTCAAAATACAAACATGATCAATTGATTACATAACTAAACATGCATGTGATTTACTTCACGTTTGAAACTCTAAACTATACTTGATTTTGATGTTTTGGAACCCAATTTGAGTTCATAAATTTCATAGAAGTCTATGGCTTCTATATTGGACCAAAGAACAAATTTAAGATGACCATGTACCTTGATCTTGAAAGATTTTTGTTGCTTAATGCTTGCTTGTTGAATGATTCTTGATTTGGCTTTCAAAATTATGTTGATTCTTGATGAAATTGGGTTGGAACCATGAATTTAGAGAGAGAGCAGAGAGAAATTGATTTGCTTGTTCGGTGATAAATGAGCAGATCAAAAATCACTTTGGGTATACATATATTAAAGTTTGTTAAAGGTTCAATTTAGCTCCCAAACTTTTTTTATTTCATTTCTTTAATTTCCTTAAACTTTTCATCATACGTACTATATAGTACACAATTTGCTTAATTTTGTAGTTTTTGTTAACTTAAATAAAATTACAAGACCAAATAATGTAATTAAAATTACATTATAAAATCAAATACAGAAAACTAAATGTTAGGTTGTTACAGAATGGGCTCCACCATGCGCAACTTCGTCCTCGAAGTTAGCTATGATCAAACAGACTCAGATATGTAGCTTGATTAACATCTTTTGATTCCCAAGTCTGATATGAAACCTTGTGGTGTTTCCACTGGACGAGCACAATGTGCACTTCTTTATTTTAAAATTTCTTAGTCTTCGAGTCCAGATTACACTCTAGCTCTTCAATGACGCATAACTTTTCATCAATATGCAAATCAACATGTGGTATATTGATGGCTTTGTCGTACAAGCATCAAAATACCTCATCCACACTATGTAGATAGAGTAAGCAGGTTCGTATCCATTGATATTAATTGGTTGTTGTTTTAACTTGATTAGTTATAATAAAAGTATGGTTGAATGTTGGATTTACTGATTATTACCAAACTAATGTGAATGTGACTGTCACTCAGATCACATCAAATAACAGAGACTTAGAAACAAATGCTAATAAAAACAATTGCCTTTTTGGTGACACATCAAATGTTACTGAGTTTCCATGCAAGTAGCTTGCAAGTTGTTCGTGTTCATAAGTGCTACACTGTTGTTATAAATCTATGATGATTCACTAACTATCCTTAACCATCCAACGAGGTACTGATAATGGATGGACTTCTAATAGACGGTAAACTACCAATGTTTTGCAATTACAAACCAAATTACAAATGCATAAACCCTTAATTTGTCAATATTCTTCACAATTCAACTCAGAAAGACTTAAGGCACCAACCAAAAAGACAATTACACAAAGACTTAGCCGAACATAACTAATAACAAAACACACACATAAATGAATAACAATATAGCCTTGACCATTAGGAGCGGTTCTTGTTCACTGCACTTATCGCTTCCTCTCTGCGTATTCTTTTTCATCCCTTCATGACCCCCCTTTCTTTCTGCAACTTCCTCTTCTTATATTTGTTTTCCCACTTTAACCGTTCCCTCCTTTTCCTTTTTCCATTGTTCCAAACATTAAGTGTTCACTTTCCAAGCTCAGGCACCGAAGACGCTGAGAACTACGCACATTTTCTGCTTTGCACTTCTTGGTACGTCTAAGACGCTTTGAGGGACGACAGTCTGCTGGTTTGTGCAAATACTCCGGATTGTTCTTGATTTAGATTCCTTATTTTCTCCAATACCCTGCATACAAATTTCATACCAGCAGTACTACTTTTCTATATTTTAACCCTCAATTCATAGCTGAAAAACACTCAAGTGATACACACACAACTACGTTGATCAAACCTCCCCAACTTAAACCCTGATCGCCCCGAGCAGGTAATAGAAGTATCAACTCCAAGAATCCACTATCCTCACAAACTAACTTGTGAATACAGATATGAGAATGACTTACACAAATTGAGCCCCCTTTGATTTTGAACAAATACTTCTCAACCATCAAGATGTAAATATTGCCAAGACTTAACTTTTTGCTCAAGGTTACAAGATTCACAAGTGCTATTTTTTTTCTTTCTCTTTTCTTTCTGATATATATTTATTTGTATGTATGTATATATATAAACCTCTTCTTTTTTACTGATTCCGAGCCGTGACTTTCTAATTAGCTTGTGTAGCGGGATTTGGGTCAACCCATCCCAAACCAGTTGCCTTTAGGTTATTAGGCATGTTGGTACCCCTTAGGACTTACTTTCCCAAGCTAATTAGGCCACTTGTTTTCTCTGAAATCTTCACTAAATGAAGTCTCCCCCTTATTTCTATCAACTTAAAGAAACCTTGAACACAATGATTAACTAAGTTTATTGTCAAACCTACAGAACCTAGCCTGTGTATCATTCTTTATCTATATTACCCTAGTTACAGTGGTTAAACACTGAAACACTAGAACCGATGACCTCCAGTTTACTTGCTCAGGAACTTGTAGGTTTATGTCAAGGGAGATAATTTTAAATTGCCTCACATTTAGCTGTGAGATACCCTAAAATCAAGAGGTAAACAACAAAAATTCAAAGGGATATAGTACTTACAAAAGAGAAAGAATCCCGCTGGAAACACTTTAAATTGACCAAGGTCCAAAGATGCTATTAAAGTAAGTTTCAAAGGCCAGTTGGTCCCGTGAGGCATGTGCAGGAGGTGGTTACTGAAATGCAGGCATTGTTGGTTATCCAAATGTTGCTCCCATACCTTGAATTGTTGCATAATCTGTCCCTTGATACTGTTCAAAAGGCTCTACGACAACCCTGTAACATAGTTCATATGATGCCTCCCTTGTTCCTTGTACTACCAGTGTTGGCGATACATGAAAGCATTATGGAAAGTGCTGCTCGCACTCCATTGTGTATATCATCTAGCTGTCGTCTTTGAACTCCCATTTCTGCTTGCAACCAGTTTAATTGACTTTGTTGCTCCTCTAACTGCCTCTGTATCATCTTTTATCTTTGCACCACTGAGCCTAGACTTCTTGCCTTGCCTTGTCTCGTCTCATCTCCACTCGTGGGTCTTCCTCTCCTTGATCATTAATCCGAATCATAATCACTACCCCTTTTTTCCTCTCTGTGTCATTGACCTCTCTTCCTCCTTCGATTTCTCTCAGTACTATCCCGTTCATTGATGCTAATTTAAACTATGAACTAGCCTACTTGATCAACCTCACTGTTATGTTATCTGAACAACATCTCTTAACCTGTAAGAATCGTGAAAGTAACCACATGTGAGGAATGATCCTTCATTCCCTGGTGTTGTACATATTCCACAAGTTGTTCATGACCACCCACACAAATGAAAGTGGTTCATTCCCCGTGAGTAGAGAATGTAAAGATGCTGATATCCTTTGATCTCACTTTGCTTAGATCACTTATTCTCGGTAAATTGTTGGTCGTTACAATCCTATTCAACCCTTTTGCCATAGGCTGCAAGTCATTCCTCTTGAACACTCTGTAATGTGTTGCCTTTACCAATGGTATGTCAAATACCACTACTACCTTCTTCTGCCATGCTTCAGAGTACATCACTCCTGTGCCAGCTAGTTGTGCTTCAGATCGATACACATATTGCTTTCTGATCCCATCCTTATAACTACCGTTGTCCACTCCGAAGATTTCCCTAAGATCTCCAGTAGCCATTTCTATATCCCTTGTCCCTACTCTACCAACTAATGTGACCGTCTCATCATTTGCGCTTTTCTACAGTCTCAATGTTGACATCCATTCTGCCACTAGAATAGGGTACAATGCTTCTCCACCTAAATCTAAGACCTTGTCCCAACCTAATTCCTGAAATAGTTGTATCACTCCGAACTCATGAAACTCACCTTTATCAAACTTTTTCTCATAGATGAACTTAGTTTCTTCATCCTATTTCTCCATGAACAACTGAGGTCTAATCCATTCATCATGTTATGACAACAATTTGGTGTCATCCCATTGTATTGGTGGCATTGGATCTGCATTTATTGCTTGTCTCTTATGCTTCACCACTCTCTTCACTCGTTGTGTTGAGAGTACTGACATCTGTTCTTCATTATTAAACATAGCACCAAACATGTTAGAATCCCAAAGGAATTAATCAAAAACAAAATTTCGTTCCCTGATCTGGGCTGCACAATCAAACACACAAGTGCATTAGGAGACAACAAAATATTCATGCAGTCATACTACTACTAGAACATGCAATAACCACACAAAAATAATTTTTATCATGAAATCCCCCTCCCTAACTTAGAGTATTGTGATGTCCCCAGCACAAACAATATCATCTACAGAACTCTAAACATTGACATTAAAGTCCAAATCATCAGTTATCATAGGCATACATGTTCAAAAACATAAGCATCCTAACGTTGGAAACAATTAAAGAGAGTTATTACAGACCAATTGTCTAAATGCCACAGGCGCCATGAATCACAAAGATCACTTTCCCTAGGATTCTACCCCTAACCACTACAATCAAATCTCCACATCCTCGTCATAACCAAAGACTTTATCGACTTCGTTCGTCCCAATGCCCTCAACATTATCTTCTCCTTGAGCAGCTACATTCTCCTGCTGGACTTCTTCATCTTTAACTGCCTGCGCCAGCTCATAAAACTTGTCCAACTTACTAGCTGTAGACTCTAGAGTGGGAAGGATGGTTTGTTGCATCTGATTGCACAGTTTGCACACCATCCCCCGTTAGGTTTGTTAATTTCCTTCTGAAATCAAACAAGGCAGGGGTAGTCACAGATGATGATGTAGTAGCATGCACTGGATCAGGAGAAGGAGTTGGAGTACGAGGTCTATCCAGGGTTGTCTCAAAACCACTCATCAAGTCCTTAGTAACAATTTTATTCCCAGCTCGGGTAAAACGCATCCTACTAAATAGGGACTTAGTAAAATGCTTCTCCCTGTCAGGAATAGCCAAAAATCTATGGTGTTAGACATTAAATTTCGATACTGTGGATTTTATTTTGTAATAATTAGTTTATTATATTTCCATGTAATTTATTTCAAGTATTTTCTTTCAATTGTAATTTACTTTAGTGGATTTAGAAGTAGATGGGGGCAGAATGTAATAATCTCAAACTCGATTTAATTTTATAAGGGAAACCCCACCTACGGTTTCCCACAAGATTTGGCTTATTCTCATTTTCAGCAAAATACGACCGCCACAATCTGTCAATATTCTCTCAATATTCAATATCAGAAATAAAGTGTTAATCATTCTTTTGTCTTGAATTATGTGCTGAAATCATTATTTTGTGTGCTGATTATCATTGGGACGATTACAACAATTACAACAATTGGTATCAGAGCCTGCGAAGGGATTTCAACTGATTCAGATTTGTGTTCTTCATGTTCTTCATCCATTCTCACGGTTATCTTTTTTAATCCATCTTAATATTCTGTTTTTGCTTGTTTTTCGAGTCTATAATCATCTGAATTTACGGTTATGCTGATTTCAAGCTTTATTTGTTCAGTCAATACCTGTTTTATTGTTTATTTGCTGAAATTATAGTTTGTGTTCTTGAGTTTTATTTTCGGTTTTGAGTAAAAAAATTCCAGATTTTTAGGTGTTTTGGTTAATTGTTATTCACAAAAAGTGTTTTAAAAACCAATCAAAACATTTATAATTTATTTTCAGGCTTTACACTACATTTTACTTTATTCTGAAAATCTAGAATTAATTCAACTGGTTTAAATTTCGGACCATCTCGGATCATATCTCGGATCTCAACTCGGATCAAATATTGGATCAACTCGTATCAAATTTTAACATATTTCGGACCAAATCTCGGATCCCATCCGAAATTCGGATCATCCGAAATATTGTTAAAACCTTTCTCGGATAATTAAAATTAATTGTTCTTCAATTTTAAACACTTTTAAAACAAACTCGGATCATCCAAAATTTGGATCTTCACCCGAATTCGGATCACCAGAGTTGTTTTGATCCTTGAAAGATGCCCATCCGAGTAACTGTTCATCTGGAATTGTGCCATCCGAGTTTCCATTCATATCAGTAACTATTTCCATCCAAGTTTTTCATTCCTCCGAATTACTCATCATCCGAGTAATCCAATCATCCGAATTACTCATCACCCGAGTTATTCAATCATCCGAATTACTAATCATCCGAGTTATTCAATCATCCAAGTTAGTGTTCATCAGAGTTAATATTCACAACTCATAATCATCCGAGTTCAACTCCATCCGAGCTACCGTTCATCCGAATTCGAATCATCCGAAATTCGGTTCTTGTCCATCCGAAAAATCAGTTTCCACTTCACAAGATCTTAATTTCTTAATTAGCACTTAGCAAATCATGTCTAGAGAAGCTCTTGTTCTTGGATTAGAGAACAGACCACCTATTCTATATCCAGATGAGTACGAACAGTGGAAGCAGAGGTTTCTTAAATTCATTGGCACGCAGCCCAATGGGAATATGTTGATCTAATCTATCACTGAAGGATCTGCTATCTATTATCGGGAATGTCCTGCTAGGACAGATGTTGATCAACCAGTCCCAACTTCAAAAACAGTTCGTGAACCTTCCACTGAAGCTGAAAGGGACAGACAACATGCCAACAAAAGAGCTGAATGTCTCATCTATCAAGCTCTTCCAACTGATATTCTTGTTGGAGTTGATACCAAAATGTCAGCTAAAGAGATGTGGGATGAATTAGAAATGCAAATGCTCGGGGAGGATTTAGATGACAGGGACAAGATTGAGGAAGCTAAGGTCAAATTTACTATGTTCCGTGCCAAAGATGGAGAATATCTTCAAGGTACCTTCACAAGGTTTCGTGTAGTTATGAATGAGCTGAACAAGCTGCCCATTAAAAGAGATAAAGATGATATCAATATCCAGTTCCTTTCCTCTTTGGCTCCAGAATGGCAAATCGCAAGTCGAGCCACCAAACGCGTTCTAGATATTCCAATTGTCTCAATTAATGTGGGTTTCAAGGAACATAAGAAATATTAAGGTGATGTCGATCAACATAAACAGATGGCAAACACTTTGTCATCCTTCTCATTATCATCCAACCCAGACACCAAACCCACTGTCTCTTTAGCCATACTCACCAGTAAGACACTCTCCACTGAACCACCACCAAACCCATCTCCAGTACCCTACTACAATCAAGGTTCCTCCTCGACTCAATACAGATACACATCACCACCGCATGAGCCATATGACGAAGACGAGGCAACCATACAAGAAAAAATTGCCTTATGGTCAAATCGTCTTCAACAAAGACGTTTTTATCAAAACAAGACAAACAACCAACTTCGTTTAGATACTGGCCCTTGGAGGTATCCTAAAGACAAAAGGGATGAGTGGAGACATGATCGAAGAGATGAATGGAGAAGAGATGATAGGAACGATAGGGGACGTGATGACTGGAATCATAAAGATCGTGATCATAGGCGATATGATGACAGGAGAGAGGAGAGATCATAGGAGGTATGATGATAGAAGAGACAGAGGTGATGACAGGAGAGAGAGACGTGATGACAGAAGAGACTATCGTGATGATCACCGTTATGAAAGGCGTGATGATAGACGTGATGACAGGAGAGAGTACAATCGCCGGGAACCTCGCCGAGCTGACAAAAGGCCAGGTGAACGTAGAGAGGACAAGCCTCGAGGTCATGCGCCCAAAGCAGCTGAAGAGCGTCTATGCTATAAACGTAGAGAGGACAAGCCTCCTCCCATATCTTAGTTTCATATATAGTTTTTAAATTACAAACATCATTCCATCCGAATTTGTATCCCATCAAAAATTCATATCATTTCACCCGAATTCGGTCCCTCATGCATCCGAATTTCAGTTCATCCAAAATTCAACACATAGGATTTTTTTTTCAAATTTTCCATTTTGTGCATCTCCCTATAATCAGAAACCACAAAAATATTCCATGTCCTATGCACTATTGGTTATAAGTTAAAATGAGTGTTTGAGTGAACACGTCTATTCTAACATTAGACTCTAAACGATTGACTTTGGATTTTATTCAGTAGAAGTTACATTATACTGATAAAAATCTCGATGCTTTAAAACAGAATAGACGAGTTCAAATTTTATTACAGACTTAATATCAATGTTTCATTTACAGAACTCATGGATCATAAAATTACCCAAACCATTCCCCACCCTCCGATCCCAAATAACAATGCCCAGCTGCCAGAAGAATCCCTTCTTCCACCTGCCCAATTCACATAATTTGAGGATATCACCTTTCATATCCTCAAAGGTCACCCCATATTCTATGCCCTAACCACCGCCATCTCCGTTCCAATCATATACCTACAACAAGGCTGGCATCATCGAACCTTCATTAATGATGCCGAACCTCACTTCACAACCGTCATCGACTCCATTCCCAACAAACTTACCCTTGAAGCCATCCGCGACATTCTTCGCCTACACACAGAAAACTACTCAGTCACCAAATACGCTTTTGCCCCCATCCCATCCTAAACCCAAAGCCTTTGAGAAATTATTACCGTTGGCTATGATGGCCCACTAACCAGGCCATCCGAATTTAACACCAAGCAACTGAAGTCTCACTAGAGGATCTTTTTCGACATTATAAACAAGTGCTTTACTGGAAAGCACTCCGGTCATGAATCAGTTTCTATCCAAGTGGTAGCCATGTTTGCTGCCTTTGCTTTCGACTACTATTATGACCATGCAACATTCATTTTTGAGGAACTGAAGCGGGCCGTTCAAGAAAGAGGAACAAGGAGAGGAAGGAAGTTTATACCTTTTCAACGGTTCCTTCAACTGTTCATCCAATATGAAATGGACCAAGATGATGATATTCATGAACGCCTAGAAGCCAATGTCTACAGTACTGCTACTCTTCAACGAATTAAAATTCCAGCAAACTATGCCGATGTCCTGATCATGGACATCCCAGTTTCACTGCTACATCCGTAAGTAGCCTAGCAAGGACAAGAAAATCTTTAAGTAGCCTAGCAAGGACAAGTTCAGTACAGTTGGATGAGAGAATTGAGTACCAAATATTTGCCAAAGCAAGGTGGCCCTGAGAAGTACAGGGTTTCCCTGTTAACAGGGCATTCACAACAACAATTTCTTCCATTCTCACATTTGTGGTGTCAGAGTTGTCAGACAGAATGTTGAATAACACGAGGTTCCACAAAATCTTGGCTAAGGGCCTTAAATCCTTACGACAAAAATTTGTGTAAGATTTGGCCTGGGTGAGGCTTATCTCAAAGACGGAAGTCCAAGTACGCTTCGCAAATGTCAGGGGATACTACTGGGATCTCTTTTAGACTTTCTTCGTCCCAAACTTCATGTTCCAGAGCAGTGTCATCAGTAGATTTGGTGTTGTCAAACCCTATGATCAGTTGAATTCTCTCAGCATTAATCTCTATCTCATGACCACCCACAACAGCTTGCAAGACCATTGCTGCAGTGGGATCTCCCTGGTTCCTCTTTACCATTTCAAAGAACTTTTTAAGGGCATCAGGGTAGATCACGTGCTTGTTCCAATCGATTGCAGCAAACCATCCAAGTCGGCCGAAGCAGTCAAATACACCATAGTCCTTAAATTCTACCTTCAACAATATTTTTTTTCCATATAGAATCTGATATCCTCATCAGTAGTGATCAGATCTATACTCGGTTTTGGTTCCGGTGCTACTGAAGGCGACGACGAGATGGTCTGCCTCTTCCTCTTTCTCGTGCTGGGAGTTGACGCCTGTTTCTTAGCGCTTGCAATCGTCATTGTGCTAAGCGCGAAGAGAAACCAAAATCAGAAACGAACACGACACTTAAAGTATATATAAATACTATGCACGTCTATAAAAACACCTCGAATATTCTCACAATTCTAACTTACAAACTCCTGACTAAATATACTGTAACTCCTCCCCAACTTAGATCTATACCAATATTGGAAAATGTATGAAAAACGTGCAGTGCATGTTGACCTAAGTTCCTTTGAACTCCCCATTAAGATCTACTTAAGCCCTAATCGGAAGATTGAACATCAACTTAGGGCACACAACTTTGCTAAGAAAATTTAGTATACTGTAACAAGCTAAACAAAGATCTGGTCGTAAACAACTAGCATCAAGAAAACCACCATAATGTATGATAAACATCACTCTAAACCCTAATATGATGCGTACATAAAATAGAGACTAGGTTCAGAGATAGACGTTACTAACCTTGTTTCAATATGGGATACAGTAAGACCAAAGAGAGCTTGAGAATGTTAGGAACAAATATATGGAGATGAAAACAATTATAATTGTAAGTATAGGAACTAGATTTGTCAGTTGTAGAAAGTTTAGTTTAGGATTATATTAACAAATTCTAAGAAATTTGTTTATAGACTTTTGTCATATTTCTTTGTATTTTACGTTGAGAGCAAAGTTAAACATTTTAATATAAGAGAATTTTGTGTTAATATTGTGTTTCACCTAGATCTGTTATTATCAACTGGTATCAGAGCCTAGGAGTGAATTAATCATAAAATATTTGAGGGATTTAGTATGAGTTTTACTGTTTTATAGAGTTTTTTCTTGAAAATATGTCAAATCTGAAAAATCTCTTGTGGTTTTTGATTCTATGGGTGTTTGAGCTTCAAAATCTGATCGAGTCTTGAGTTTGTAAAGACGAATCAATTGATATAAGTCTCACATCTCATCTCCTAACACACATAAATTATTAGGGGTTTTTCTGATTTTTAAAAATGTGTGTGTTCGTGAGGTTTTTGGTTGATTTTAGGTTTTTAATTGGGAATTGGAAAAACTGACTTCACAAAACTTGTTTCTGTTATCAAACGAGCCTTCGTTGTGATTTGAAGATCAATTCGTGCAAATTTTAAAAAAATTAGTGGATTTGGACTTGAATCTGTGAAAAACTATTGAAACTCTGGATACACTAATTTTTTAGTGTTCGAGTTTTATAAAGAGTTATCCGAGTTTTATCAACCTTCAATCTAGCTTTATCAAGAACCATTCGAGTTTAAGAATCTGATCTTTATTTCCAAACATGGAATAAAGTTTTCAAAATACAAACATGATCAATTGATTACATAACTAAACATGCATGTGATTTACTTCACGTTTGAAACTCTAAACTATACTTGATTTTGATGTTTTGGAACCCAATTTGAGTTCATAAATTTCATAGAAGTCTATGGCTTCTATATTGGACCAAAGAACAAATTTAAGATGACCATGTACCTTGATCTTGAAAGATTTTTGTTGCTTAATGCTTGCTTGTTGAATGATTCTTGATTTGGCTTTCAAAATTATGTTGATTCTTGATGAAATTGGGTTGGAACCATGAATTTAGAGAGAGAGCAGAGAGAAATTGATTTGCTTGTTCGGTGATAAATGAGCAGATCAAAAATCACTTTGGGTATACATATATTAAAGTTTGTTAAAGGTTCAATTTAGCTCCCAAACTTTTTTTATTTCATTTCTTTAATTTCCTTAAACTTTTCATCATACGTACTATATAGTACACAATTTGCTTAATTTTGTAGTTTTTGTTAACTTAAATAAAATTACAAGACCAAATAATGTAATTAAAATTACATTATAAAATCAAATACAGAAAACTAAATGTTAGGTTGTTACAGAATGGGCTCCACCATGCGCAACTTCGTCCTCGAAGTTAGCTATGATCAAACAGACTCAGATATGTAGCTTGATTAACATCTTTTGATTCCCAAGTCTGATATGAAACCTTGTGGTGTTTCCACTGGACGAGCACAATGTGCACTTCTTTATTTTAAAATTTCTTAGTCTTCGAGTCCAGATTACACTCTAGCTCTTCAATGACGCATAACTTTTCATCAATATGCAAATCAACATGTGGTATATTGATGGCTTTGTCGTACAAGCATCAAAATACCTCATCCACACTATGTAGATAGAGTAAGCAGGTTCGTATCCATTGATATTAATTGGTTGTTGTTTTAACTTGATTAGTTATAATAAAAGTATGGTTGAATGTTGGATTTACTGATTATTACCAAACTAATGTGAATGTGACTGTCACTCAGATCACATCAAATAACAGAGACTTAGAAACAAATGCTAATAAAAACAATTGCCTTTTTGGTGACACATCAAATGTTACTGAGTTTCCATGCAAGTAGCTTGCAAGTTGTTCGTGTTCATAAGTGCTACACTGTTGTTATAAATCTATGATGATTCACTAACTATCCTTAACCATCCAACGAGGTACTGATAATGGATGGACTTCTAATAGACGGTAAACTACCAATGTTTTGCAATTACAAACCAAATTACAAATGCATAAACCCTTAATTTGTCAATATTCTTCACAATTCAACTCAGAAAGACTTAAGGCACCAACCAAAAAGACAATTACACAAAGACTTAGCCGAACATAACTAATAACAAAACACACACATAAATGAATAACAATATAGCCTTGACCATTAGGAGCGGTTCTTGTTCACTGCACTTATCGCTTCCTCTCTGCGTATTCTTTTTCATCCCTTCATGACCCCCCTTTCTTTCTGCAACTTCCTCTTCTTATATTTGTTTTCCCACTTTAACCGTTCCCTCCTTTTCCTTTTTCCATTGTTCCAAACATTAAGTGTTCACTTTCCAAGCTCAGGCACCGAAGACGCTGAGAACTACGCACATTTTCTGCTTTGCACTTCTTGGTACGTCTAAGACGCTTTGAGGGACGACAGTCTGCTGGTTTGTGCAAATACTCCGGATTGTTCTTGATTTAGATTCCTTATTTTCTCCAATACCCTGCATACAAATTTCATACCAGCAGTACTACTTTTCTATATTTTAACCCTCAATTCATAGCTGAAAAACACTCAAGTGATACACACACAACTACGTTGATCAAACCTCCCCAACTTAAACCCTGATCGCCCCGAGCAGGTAATAGAAGTATCAACTCCAAGAATCCACTATCCTCACAAACTAACTTGTGAATACAGATATGAGAATGACTTACACAAATTGAGCCCCCTTTGATTTTGAACAAATACTTCTCAACCATCAAGATGTAAATATTGCCAAGACTTAACTTTTTGCTCAAGGTTACAAGATTCACAAGTGCTATTTTTTTTCTTTCTCTTTTCTTTCTGATATATATTTATTTGTATGTATGTATATATATAAACCTCTTCTTTTTTACTGATTCCGAGCCGTGACTTTCTAATTAGCTTGTGTAGCGGGATTTGGGTCAACCCATCCCAAACCAGTTGCCTTTAGGTTATTAGGCATGTTGGTACCCCTTAGGACTTACTTTCCCAAGCTAATTAGGCCACTTGTTTTCTCTGAAATCTTCACTAAATGAAGTCTCCCCCTTATTTCTATCAACTTAAAGAAACCTTGAACACAATGATTAACTAAGTTTATTGTCAAACCTACAGAACCTAGCCTGTGTATCATTCTTTATCTATATTACCCTAGTTACAGTGGTTAAACACTGAAACACTAGAACCGATGACCTCCAGTTTACTTGCTCAGGAACTTGTAGGTTTATGTCAAGGGAGATAATTTTAAATTGCCTCACATTTAGCTGTGAGATACCCTAAAATCAAGAGGTAAACAACAAAAATTCAAAGGGATATAGTACTTACAAAAGAGAAAGAATCCCGCTGGAAACACTTTAAATTGACCAAGGTCCAAAGATGCTATTAAAGTAAGTTTCAAAGGCCAGTTGGTCCCGTGAGGCATGTGCAGGAGGTGGTTACTGAAATGCAGGCATTGTTGGTTATCCAAATGTTGCTCCCATACCTTGAATTGTTGCATAATCTGTCCCTTGATACTGTTCAAAAGGCTCTACGACAACCCTGTAACATAGTTCATATGATGCCTCCCTTGTTCCTTGTACTACCAGTGTTGGCGATACATGAAAGCATTATGGAAAGTGCTGCTCGCACTCCATTGTGTATATCATCTAGCTGTCGTCTTTGAACTCCCATTTCTGCTTGCAACCAGTTTAATTGACTTTGTTGCTCCTCTAACTGCCTCTGTATCATCTTTTATCTTTGCACCACTGAGCCTAGACTTCTTGCCTTGCCTTGTCTCGTCTCATCTCCACTCGTGGGTCTTCCTCTCCTTGATCATTAATCCGAGTCATAATCACTACCCCTTTTTTCCTCTCTGTGTCATTGACCTCTCTTCCTCCTTCGATTTCTCTCAGTACTATCCCGTTCATTGATGCTAATTTAAACTATGAACTAGCCTACTTGATCAACCTCACTGTTATGTTATCTGAACAACATCTCTTAACCTGTAAGAATCGTGAAAGTAACCACATGTGAGGAATGATCCTTCATTCCCTGGTGTTGTACATATTCCACAAGTTGTTCATGACCACCCACACAAATGAAAGTGGTTCATTCCCCGTGAGTAGAGAATGTAAAGATGCTGATATCCTTTGATCTCACTTTGCTTAGATCACTTATTCTCGGTAAATTGTTGGTCGTTACAATCCTATTCAACCCTTTTGCCATAGGCTGCAAGTCATTCCTCTTGAACACTCTGTAATGTGTTGCCTTTACCAATGGTATGTCAAATACCACTACTACCTTCTTCTGCCATGCTTCAGAGTACATCACTCCTGTGCCAGCTAGTTGTGCTTCAGATCGATACACATATTGCTTTCTGATCCCATCCTTATAACTACCGTTGTCCACTCCGAAGATTTCCCTAAGATCTCCAGTAGCCATTTCTATATCCCTTGTCCCTACTCTACCAACTAATGTGACCGTCTCATCATTTGCGCTTTTCTACAGTCTCAATGTTGACATCCATTCTGCCACTAGAATAGGGTACAATGCTTCTCCACCTAAATCTAAGACCTTGTCCCAACCTAATTCCTGAAATAGTTGTATCACTCCGAACTCATGAAACTCACCTTTATCAAACTTTTTCTCATAGATGAACTTAGTTTCTTCATCCTATTTCTCCATGAACAACTGAGGTCTAATCCATTCATCATGTTATGACAACAATTTGGTGTCATCCCATTGTATTGGTGGCATTGGATCTGCATTTATTGCTTGTCTCTTATGCTTCACCACTCTCTTCACTCGTTGTGTTGAGAGTACTGACATCTGTTCTTCATTATTAAACATAGCACCAAACATGTTAGAATCCCAAAGGAATTAATCAAAAACAAAATTTCGTTCCCTGATCTGGGCTGCACAATCAAACACACAAGTGCATTAGGAGACAACAAAATATTCATGCAGTCATACTACTACTAGAACATGCAATAACCACACAAAAATAATTTTTATCATGAAATCCCCCTCCCTAACTTAGAGTATTGTGATGTCCCCAGCACAAACAATATCATCTACAGAACTCTAAACATTGACATTAAAGTCCAAATCATCAGTTATCATAGGCATACATGTTCAAAAACATAAGCATCCTAACGTTGGAAACAATTAAAGAGAGTTATTACAGACCAATTGTCTAAATGCCACAGGCGCCATGAATCACAAAGATCACTTTCCCTAGGATTCTACCCCTAACCACTACAATCAAATCTCCACATCCTCGTCATAACCAAAGACTTTATCGACTTCGTTCGTCCCAATGCCCTCAACATTATCTTCTCCTTGAGCAGCTACATTCTCCTGCTGGACTTCTTCATCTTTAACTGCCTGCGCCAGCTCATAAAACTTGTCCAACTTACTAGCTGTAGACTCTAGAGTGGGAAGGATGGTTTGTTGCATCTGATTGCACAGTTTGCACACCATCCCCCGTTAGGTTTGTTAATTTCCTTCTGAAATCAAACAAGGCAGGGGTAGTCACAGATGATGATGTAGTAGCATGCACTGGATCAGGAGAAGGAGTTGGAGTACGAGGTCTATCCAGGGTTGTCTCAAAACCACTCATCAAGTCCTTAGTAACAATTTTATTCCCAGCTCGGGTAAAACGCATCCTACTAAATAGGGACTTAGTAAAATGCTTCTCCCTGTCAGGAATAGCCAAAAATCTATGGTGTTAGACATTAAATTTCGATACTGTGGATTTTATTTTGTAATAATTAGTTTATTATATTTCCATGTAATTTATTTCAAGTATTTTCTTTCAATTGTAATTTACTTTAGTGGATTTAGAAGTAGATGGGGGCAGAATGTAATAATCTCAAACTCGATTTAATTTTATAAGGGAAACCCCACCTACGGTTTCCCACAAGATTTGGCTTATTCTCATTTTCAGCAAAATACGACCGCCACAATCTGTCAATATTCTCTCAATATTCAATATCAGAAATAAAGTGTTAATCATTCTTTTGTCTTGAATTATGTGCTGAAATCATTATTTTGTGTGCTGATTATCATTGGGACGATTACAACAATTACAACAATTGGTATCAGAGCCTGCGAAGGGATTTCAACTGATTCAGATTTGTGTTCTTCATGTTCTTCATCCATTCTCACGGTTATCTTTTTTAATCCATCTTAATATTCTGTTTTTGCTTGTTTTTCGAGTCTATAATCATCTGAATTTACGGTTATGCTGATTTCAAGCTTTATTTGTTCAGTCAATACCTGTTTTATTGTTTATTTGCTGAAATTATAGTTTGTGTTCTTGAGTTTTATTTTCGGTTTTGAGTAAAAAAATTCCAGATTTTTAGGTGTTTTGGTTAATTGTTATTCACAAAAAGTGTTTTAAAAACCAATCAAAACATTTATAATTTATTTTCAGGCTTTACACTACATTTTACTTTATTCTGAAAATCTAGAATTAATTCAACTGGTTTAAATTTCGGACCATCTCGGATCATATCTCGGATCTCAACTCGGATCAAATATTGGATCAACTCGTATCAAATTTTAACATATTTCGGACCAAATCTCGGATCCCATCCGAAATTCGGATCATCCGAAATATTGTTAAAACCTTTCTCGGATAATTAAAATTAATTGTTCTTCAATTTTAAACACTTTTAAAACAAACTCGGATCATCCAAAATTTGGATCTTCACCCGAATTCGGATCACCAGAGTTGTTTTGATCCTTGAAAGATGCCCATCCGAGTAACTGTTCATCTGGAATTGTGCCATCCGAGTTTCCATTCATATCAGTAACTATTTCCATCCAAGTTTTTCATTCCTCCGAATTACTCATCATCCGAGTAATCCAATCATCCGAATTACTCATCACCCGAGTTATTCAATCATCCGAATTACTAATCATCCGAGTTATTCAATCATCCAAGTTAGTGTTCATCAGAGTTAATATTCACAACTCATAATCATCCGAGTTCAACTCCATCCGAGCTACCGTTCATCCGAATTCGAATCATCCGAAATTCGGTTCTTGTCCATCCGAAAAATCAGTTTCCACTTCACAAGATCTTAATTTCTTAATTAGCACTTAGCAAATCATGTCTAGAGAAGCTCATGTTCTTGGATTAGAGAACAGACCACCTATTCTATATCCAGATGAGTACGAACAGTGGAAGCAGACGTTTCTTAAATTCATTGGCATGCAGCCCAATGGGAATATGTTGATCTAATCTATCACTGAAGGATCTGCTATCTATTATCGGGAATGACCTGCTAGGACAGATGTTGATCCACCAGTCCCAACTTCAAAAACAGTTCGTGAACCTTCCACTGAAGCTGAAAGGGACAGACAACATGCCAACAAAAGAGCTGAATGTCTCATCTATCAAGCTCTTCCAACTGATATTCTTGTTGGAGTTGATACCAAAATGTCAGCTAAAGAGATGTGGGATGAATTAGAAATGCAAATGCTCGGGGAGGATTTAGATGACAGGGACAAGATTGAGGAAGCTAAGGTCAAATTTACTATGTTCCGTGCCAAAGATGGAGAATATCTTCAAGGTACCTTCACAAGGTTTCGTGTAGTTATGAATGAGCTGAACAAGCTGCCCATTAAAAGAGATAAAGATGATATCAATATCCAGTTCCTTTCCTCTTTGGCTCCAGAATGGCAAATCGCAAGTCGAGCCACCAAACGCGTTCTAGATATTCCAATTGTCTCAATTAATGTGGTTTTCAAGGAACATAAGAAATATTAAGGTGATGTCGATCAACATAAACAGATGGCAAACACTTTGTCATCCTTCTCATTATCATCCAACCCAGACACCAAACCCACTGTCTCTTTAGCCATACTCACCAGTAAGACACTCTCCACTGAACCACCACCAAACCCATCTCCAGTACCCTACTACAATCAAGGTTCCTCCTCGACTCAATACAGATACACATCACCACCGCATGAGCCATATGACGAAGACGAGGCAACCATACAAGAATAAATTGCCTTATGGTCAAATCATCTTCAACAAAGACGTTTTTATCAAAACAAGACAAACAACCAACTTCGTTTAGATACTGGCCCTTGGAGGTATCCTAAAGACAAAAGGGATGAGTGGAGACATGATCGAAGAGATGAATGGAGAAGAGATGATAGGAACGAGAGGGGACGTGATGACTGGAATCATAATGATCGTGATGATAGGCGATATGATGACAGGAGAGAGGAGAGATCATAGGAGGTATGATGATAGAAGAGACAGAGGTGATGACAGGAGAGAGAGACGTGATGACAGAAGAGACTATCGTGATGATCACCGTTATGAAAGGCG
>JAANYP010003689.1:0-15177 GCA_020465985.1 Centrapalus pauciflorus | reverse complement strand
GATGTGCTTCTTCAATAATCACACTTCTCATTCCACCAAATTTCGGCACCCATATCCTTCCATAAATTCCTTTCAAACCCGATTCAGTAGTTTCCATATTCTTAAATTGTATCCTAATATCCTCAGCACCAACATTTTCTTCCTTCAAAGCTTCCTCCTGAGCGGCTTTTACATCATCGATAATAGTGGAGGTTAACATCGTGGACGTCAGCATATAACAACAATCTTTAGAATATGCTTTGCGACTCAAAGCATCGGCTACCACATTAGCCTTTCCGGGATGGTACAGTATCTCACAATCGTAGTCTTTAATAAGCTCCATAGACCTACGTTGTCTCATATTAAGCTCCTTATGACTAAAGATGTATTTTAAACTCTTATGGTCCGTGTATAATTGGCACTTAGTACCGTACAAATAGTGTCTCCATAACTTCAGAGCAATTGTAACTGCGGTCAACTCCAAATCGTGAGTCGAATAATTCTTCTCGTGTTGCTTTAACTGTCTCGAGGCATAAGCAGTTACCTTTCCACGCTGCATCAGTACAGCGCCTAACCCCAGTCTTGAGGCATCCGTATACACCACAAAATCGTTACTGCCCTCAGGTAAAGCAAGTATCGGTGCCTCACTTAATGCCTTCTTCAGGATCTCAAATGCCTCCTGCTGCACAGTTTCCCATACAAACGGTGCATTCTTCTTTGTTAATGCAGTCAAAGGAACTGCAATCTTAGAAAAATCCTTTATGATCCTCCTATAGTAGCCTGCCAACCCCAGAAAACTTCTAACTTTAGTAGCTGAACACAGCGGTTCCCAGTTCTTTATCGCTTCTACCTTAGCCGGATCTACCGAAATCCCAGCTCCAGAAATCACATGTCCTAAAAACTGTATCAGTTGCAGCCAAAACTCACACTTCGAAAATTTGGCGTACAACTTCTCGTTCCTCAACAACTGTAATAGTTCCCTTAGATGTTCAGCATGCTCAGCCTCAGACTTAAAGTACACCAGAATGTCATCAATAAACACTATTACAGACTTGTCTAACATCGGTCTGCACACTATATTCATAAGATCCATAAAGACAGCCGGGGCATTGGTTAACCCGAAAGGCATAACCAAGAACTCATAATGCCCATAACGCGTCCTAAATGTTGTTTTAGGCACATCCTCTTCTCGTACCTTCAGCTGATGGTATCCCAACCTTAAATCAATCTTGGAGTACACGCTCGCCCCATGTAATTGATCGAATAAATCATCTATCCTCGGCAGCGGATACTTGTTCTTAATAGTCAGCTTATTCAGCTCCAGGTAGTCAATGCACATTCTCATCGTGCCATCCTTCTTCTTAACAAACAATACTGGAGCTCCCCACGGTGATAAACTCGGTCGAATGAAGCCCTTATCCAACAACTCCTGGAGTTGTTTCATCATCTCTTGCATTTCGGTAGGAGCAAGGCGATAAGGAGAACGAGCTACCGGTGCAGCTCCCGGGATCAGATCAATTCGGAATTCCACTTGTCTCTCAGGCGGCACACCAGACAAGTCTTCCGGAAACACATCCGGGAATTGTGAAACAACAGGCACATCGGCCAAAGTCCTCTTCTCAGCCTTAGCATCAATCGCATATGCTAAGTAAGCGTCACACCCCTTTGCAACAAGCTTTCGGGCTTTTGCAATAGTCAGTAACAGATCCCCGCTTCTCCTATCCCCGTATATACAGATCTCATGCCCCTCCGGAGTAGTTATCTTTATCATTCGCTTCTTACACACTATATGGGCTTCATTCTCAATCAACCAGTCCATCCCGACTATCACATCAAACTCACTGAATTCGATTGGAATCAGGTCAAAATTGAAGACTACATCTTCAATCACTAACGTGCAGTTACGGTATACGTGATCTACTTTGACTAGAGTGTTGCTAGCAGTTTCTATGTCAAGTACAGCAGATAATCTAGACAGTGGCATGACAAGTCGTTTTGCAAAAACTGTAGACATAAAGGAACGATTTGCACCCGAATCAATAAAATTCGAGCTGGCATAGAATTTACGATAAACGTACCCGTAACCACCTCCGGGTTTTCCCTAGCCTCCTCTGCCGTAATTTGAAAAGCACGAGCCGGTGCCCTTTGCGGCTGGTTCCGGCGGTTGACTGAACCACCACTAGATCCTCCGGATGATCGGGTCGATGATGGAGCAGCAGCTGCTGGAGCATTCTTCCTACAGTTCCTACTATAGTGTCCCCACACCCCACATTATAGCAAGCATCTGCTTTCCTTGGGCACTCACTCTGAAAATGGCCCAGCTCTCCACAGCAAAAGCAAGCACGTCCATTAGTGCACTTGCCAAAGTGCTCCAGATGACACTTATTGCAATATTGCGGCTCGGTGTTGATGGAATAAGCACGAGCGCGACCGGAAGTACCAGACTGTCGGCGATAAGACTGTGGAGGCGAATATTATGATGACCGGGAAGATCCAGAATATCGTCCCTCGCGTTGGCGCTTCGGCGGTGACGGCTGTGTCGGGTTGGTGGAAGCAGCAGCAGACCCAATCGAGTAACCCGACATAATCAGAATCTGCTCTACATTTCTTGCAGCCTCGAGTAAGCCAGCAAATGTAGGGTAGCGAACGTTACTCATAACCCTTCTGATTTCAATATCCAGACCAGCCTCAAACCTGGTCACCTTCCTCTCTTCAGTATCAACTTGATGAGGCTCAAACAGACTCAGCCTCGTGAACTCCACAGCATATTGGGACACAGTCTTAGTCCCCTGCATCAACGCCATAAAATTTGCCTCCAGTTTTCGGCGTTCATCAACCGGACAATACTGCTGAGTGAATAAGTCCGTAAACTCAGCCCAAGTCATCACAGAAACCTTTTCCAAGGTTAAGGCATTAACCATGGAATTCCACCACATAATTGCATCGTTTGTGAACATAGCAGTAGCATACCGAACCATGTCCTTCTCAGCACAATCGCTGATTCGGAATGTTCGTTCGGTTGCTGTTATCCATTCAAGTGCAGCAACAGCATCACCCAATCCATTAAATTCAACAGCACCATTTCCCTTGAAATCCTTAAACCGACAACCTTTGGGCTTGTTAGACGACCCAGTGTTGTCATCTTGTTCCTCATTATTGCCCCCTTCCTTTTCCTTGTTCCTTCTCTTATCCTCCCTTCTCTTAGCTTCGGCCTCATCTCGAGCCCGAAACTGGTCTTGAATCATTTTGTTCTGCTCAGCCATCATGGCTAGCATCATCTCCCTTGTTTCTTCAGGTGTCATTCCTCCTCCAGACATGTTCTGAAAATATAAACATATAACTTGTTTAGTAACATGTCATTAATTTAAAGACACCACCCCATTTGTCCTGTATGATAATGAATCCCTATAATTACTAAATCGTAACCTATCTTACTTCAGATCATTACTTAGAATCACTACATATCATCACTTAATGTTTGAGACCAAGACCTCACGGACACTTGAATCTCAAACTACTGCTCTGACACCATACGCTGTGACACCCTTGCCACATCAACCACAATTTACAAAGACACCCAGGATTAATCAACAAACACAATTACATAATGATCTGATAACCTAGTTTAAGTGCGGAAGCATTAAAATACATAAATAAAGTAACGCAACAGTGTCAAACACCCTACGGTGCTATAAGGTACCATATCTAAATCTACATACCCAATCCAATTATTACAACATCCAGAATATTTTACAACACTTTTCCAAAGCATAGTTACCGATTGAGTAGTAGAAATCTTTCAAGAACTTCACACACGACCTAACTAGAAGGTCCGGCAGCAGACTTCCCTTTTCCTGTAAAATTACAACAACTGAGAGGTAAACGAATGCTTAGTGAATACACAGATTACGCATTTTATAAATCTTTATGAAGCCCCAAGAGTAACACCGATGACAAACATCGTATACTCTCTTCGTACACCAAGTACGGAACCAGAGCCGCAGCCCCTTCGAGCCAAAAGCTCGGCATAAACATACCATCTGAGACGAACGTACGATCGGGGATGACATACTGCCTACCAGAACCTCGGAGGGATCAGCTCCAGGTCATATAGCGCAGTAACATCGGAGAAATTGATGCGACCCACCGGTCCATCACTAAATGCACAACAAACGAAAGGACATGCAACAAATATGAATGTGCATCTAAATCTACGCAAGTTAGTAGAGTTCCAAACAACAATTGAAGCAACACGTCTCAGCAGGCAAAAGCTATCATAAAACAAATATAAACATGCGAAATCTACTGTACTCACAGTGAGTGCGTAATTAAACTTTAACCAATATTATTTCTCCTCGGAATTTCAACCGGATCCACAAAGTACCCCACTGTGGGTTAAACAACACCACAAGGGACCTGTAAATCAGTTGCAACAATACCTCGTGTCAAAAATTTGTTTAATTTCATAAACCTAAAATTTTATAAGTTTTGTATCTTTTTATCCCCATTTCAAATCCATGTCGAATTCGAATCCCATACCAATTTCAGATCACATCCGATTTCCAACACTTAAAACTTATTTTGCTAACCTTTGAATAACTTTTATTATTTTATGCATTGTCTATGGGTTTTATTCAATATATTCGAGTTTAAAGAGTGGAGATTTCGAATTTATATACATAAACTCGAACCTAAACTCGATCCTAGGACCAAATTCGAATCCATCTTCGAATTTAAAGGTTAAATTCAAACCTTTCTCGAATTTATGGGTTAAATTCGAACCTAGTCTCGACTTTAGGGGTTAAAGTCGAATATTCAATTCGAGTTTAGCTCCATTTCGAGTTTGTTCATGCATTTTAACTTTGTTCTTGGCATTCTCGAATTTGTTCATAAGTTACTGCTTAAATCATACATTTCCAAGTCTAAAATCACGAATATCTTAAGTATTAAGCCTACTTACGATCATATTATACCAACTCTATCATATTCTTGTTAAAACTCAAGCCAAACTAGCTCTAAATCACATAACAATGATAAACTCGAATGCATATCTTCAAAACAGAAAATGTAAGAGCCCAAAAGGGTCGATTCTTACCTCAATTCGTACGAAACCACAAATGCAACAGTAGATTGTTGTAGTACTCCTCGAGATCTTTTCGATGACGTATAAAACTCGATAATCGGCCGGTCGGTTTGAGAGATAATCTAGAGAGAAGGTAGAGAGAGTTTCTAGAGAGAGTTTCTAGAGAGAGAGAGCAAATAGTAAAAATGAAAGGCTTTTGGCCTTTTTATTCTTATTTTCATCATTTTGCACATTTCATCCCTCAACTTATCCGGTTCCATATAATACTGATTTATTCTTAGTTTTATCATAACTAACTTTTATAATTTATAATCCTCCATATTGATAATTATTAATTCTCAAATTTCATAGCTTCTTAAAATAGCAACCAACTTTGATAAAAATACAATTCAACTTAAATCACAAATTTTAAACTAATAATGCCTCAAATACAGAAATTTTAACATCAGGATGTTACAGCATGGGCTCCACCACGCTAAAACTTCGTCCTCGAAGTTTTACTTGGGTTCAAATAATTGAGGATACTTCTTCATCATTTCCAACTTAGTCTCCCATGTATGATTCGCTCCCTTATGATGCTTCCAACGTACAAGCACCATTTCGATCTCCTTGCTCCTTAGCTTTTTCATCTTTGTGTCTAACACACACTCCGGCTCTTCAACATATCGGAGCCTTTCATCAACTTGCAGCTCAGTGTGGTCAGCCCAATCCTCATTGTCAGGTAATTTCATGAACCTAGGTTATACACAGATAATAAAATAAAACTTAGGTTAAAATTAATCAAGAAATTTCATCAACCTAGGTTTATAAAACACTTAACAGCTTGACAAACTGTACTAACAGCTTGAGAAATTGAACTAACAGCTCGAAACTTGCAAAATTTTAATTTTTCAATTTAACTCAATTAAATAATAAAACTTATGTTAAAATTAGTCAGGTAATTTCATGAACCTACGTTATATATATAGATGTTCAATTCAATTCAATTGCATTTCATTCCATGAGTAATAAAACTTCGGTTAAAATTGATCAGGTAATTTCATGAACCTAGGTTATATATACAGATCTTCAATTCAATTCAGTTCAGTTCCATTCCATGAGTAATAAAACTTAGGTTAAAATTAATCAAGTAATTTCATAAACCTAGGTTACATACAGATAAGCAATTCATTTCCATTAATACATGAAATTACATGAATAATAAAATAAAACTTAGGTTCAAATTAATCAAGTAATTTAATGATCCTATGTTTATAAAACACTTAACAGCTTGAGAAAATGCACTAACAGCTTGAGAAATTGAACTAACAGCACAAAACTTGCAAAAACATAATTTTTTAATTTAACTCAATTAAATAATAAAACTTATGTTAAAATTAATTAGGTAATTGCAAGAACCTAGGTTATATACAAATATTAAATTCAATTGCATTTCATTCCATGAGTAATAAAACTTAGGTTAAAATTAATCAGGTAATTTCATGAACCTAGGTTATATACAGATATTCAGTTCAATTTAATTGAATTCCATTTCATGAATAATAAAACTTAGGTTGAAATTAATCAAGTAATTTCATAAACCTAGGTTACATACAGATAAGCAAATCATTTCCATTTATCCATGAAATTACATGACTAATAAAATTAAACTTAGGTTGAAATTAATCAAGTAATTTCATAAACCTACCTTTATAATACACTTAACAGTTTGAGAAAATGCACTGACAGCTTGAGAAATTGAATTAACAGCTCGAAACTTGCAAAAACATAATTTTCTATTTAACTCAATTAAAATAATAAAACTTAGGTTAAAATTAATCATGTAATTTTATGAACCTAGGTTATATACAGATATTCAATTCAAATCAATTGCATTCCATTCCATGAGTAATAAAACTTAGGTCAAAATTAATAATGTAATTTCTTGAACCTAGGTTATATACAGATCTTCAATTCAATTCAATTGTATTACATTCCATGAATAATAAAACTTAGGTTGAAATTAATCAGGTAATTTCATAAACCTAGGTTACATACAGATACGCAATTCATTTTCATTAATCCATGAAATTACATTAATAATAAAATGAAACTTAGGTTCAAATTAATCAAGTAGTTTCATGAACCTAGGATTATAAAACAGTTAACAGCTTGAGAAACTGCACTAACAGCTTGAGAAATTGAACTAACAGCTTGAAACTTGCAAAATTATAATTTTTCAATTTAACTCAACTAAATAATAAAACTTATGTTAAAATTAATCAGGTAATTTCATGAACCTACGTTATATATATAGATGTTCAATTCAATTCAATTGAATTCCATTCCATGAGTAATAAAACTTCGGTTAAAATTGATCAGGTAATTTCATGAACCTAGGTTATATATACAGTGCTTCAATTCAATTCAATTTAGTTCCATTCCATGAATAATAAAACTTAGGTTGAAATTAATCAAGTAATTTTATAAATCAAGGTTACATACAGATAAGCAATTCATTTTCATTTATCCATAAAATTACATGAATAATAAAATAAAACTTAGGTTCAAATTAATCAAGTATGTTCATGAACCTAGGTTTATAAAACACTTAACAGCTTGTGAAAATACACTAACAGCTTGAGAAATTGAACTAACAGCTCGAAAGTTGCAAAAATATAAATTTTCAATTTAACTCTATAAATAATAAAACATAGGTTGAAATTAATCAAGTAATTTCATGAACCTTGGTTTATAAAACACTTAACAGGTTGCGAAAATGCACTAACAGCTTGAGAAATTGAACTAACAGCACAAAACTTGCAAAAACATAATTTTTCAATTTAACTCAATTAAATTAATAAAACTTAGTTTAAAATTAATCAGGTAATTTCATGAACCTAGGTTATATACAGATATTCAATTCAATTGCATTCCATTCCATGAGTAATAAAATTAGATTAAAATTAATCAGGTAATTTTATGAACCTAGGTTATATACATATATTCAATTCAATATAATTTAATTCCATTCCATGAATAATAAAACTTTGGTTGAAATTAATCAAGTAATTTCATAAATCTAGGTTACATACAGATAAGCAATTCATCTCCATTTATCCATGAAATTACATGATTAATAAAATAAAACCAAGGTAGAAATTAATCAAGTAATTTCATGAACCTAGGTTTATAAAACACCTAACAGCTTGAGAAAATGTACTAACAGCTTGAGAAATTGAACTAACAGCTCGAAACTTGCAAAAACATAATTTTTCAATTTAACTCTATTAAATAATAAAACATAGGTTAAAATTAATTAGGTAATTTCGTGAACCTAGGTTATATACATATATTCATTTCAATTCAATTGCATTCCATTCCATGAGTAATAAAACATAGGTTAGAATTAATCAGGTAAGTTCATGAACCTAGGTTATATATACAGATTTTCAATTCAATTCAATTGCATTCCATTCCATGAATAATAAAACTTAGGTTGAAATTAGTCAAGTGATTTCATAGACCTAGGTTACATACAGATAAGCAATTCATTTTGATTAACCGATGAAATTACATGATTAATAAAATAGAACTTAGGTTCAAATTAATTAAGTAATTTCATGAACCTAGGTTTATAAAACACTAATAGCTTGAGAAATAGAACTAACAGCTCGAAACTTGCAAAATTATAATTTTTCAATTTAACTCTATTAAATAGTAAAACTTAGGTTAAAATTAATCAGGTAATTTCATAAACCTAGGTTATATACAGATATTCAATTCAATTCAATTGCATTGCATTCCATGAGTAATAAAACTTAGGTTAAAATTAATCAGGTAATTTCATGAACCTAGGTTATATATACAGATCTTCGATTCAATTCAATTCCATTCCATTCCATGAATAATAAAACTTAGGTTGAAATTAATCAAGTAATTTCATATAGCTATGTAAATAGTGTTTCCGTAATATAATCAGCACCTTTATATTCTTTATCAAATCCCATGAAGAACAAAGCTCAATAATTGAGAAATGTTGAAGAAAAGACAATAAGTATGTTGAGAGAATATGTGAAAATGGTGGCTGCTTCTTTTCATTCAATGTCAACCGTGTATTACAAAAGAAAACCCTAGGAGCTATAAGTAGCTTCAATTAATTAACTTTGAAGCAATGACAACTTTGGCCCCTAGACTTTTACAAGGAAATAAAATACAAGGAAATAAATACAAGACTAAATACTAAGTAGATAAATATTACAAAACAACTCCCTATGATCGAAATTAAATGTCTAACAATCTCCCCCTTTTCGATCATTTAGGAGGTCGTGGAACTCTGGCATGATCTGTTGATTCTCGGAGTCCAAGGATGACGTCGAAGCGTCTGGTCACTTGTCTCATATGTAGCCGTTCGTTCAGGAGGTCAATGCCGCTGAGGGTATCCTGTATCTCCTTTGGTGAGCATCTTAGTTCAGGATCTGGTTGAGCGTCAAAATCTTGTACTTTCTGTGTAAGAGCAGCTCGAACCAATCGGAGTGTACCATCAGAGTAGCAAGGAAGATCCTCAAAGCGCATGTACCTTTTATAGCCCTTGTAATTGACAAAAATGACACCCGGGTCTCCAGAGAGTACAACTCTGTAAGCCGGATGATGGGCTAGAAGGAAGCTATCCTGTTCTGGTGCTCGTAGGCCCACTTTAACCAACGCGCTCTCGATCGCCATCTGGAAGTCTCTTAGGCACATAATGATCGAGCGGCGGTTCATGCTTCGTACTAGGGCACCTACAGCAGTCATGTGGGTCATACGTTTCCTGATGCGATTTTTCAGGCAGTTGTGTAAAAACTCAACATCATCTGCCATTATGAAGTCTAGGTCATTCTCGAAGATGTCATCAGCCGTGCTATCTTCTCTTTCTACTTGAAAAGAAGGATAGTAGACTTAGGCTCTTTTGCACATTGTTATGGTTCGGAGTTTCTTTATCTTCGATTTCGAGACCTTTGACCTTCTTTCCCGGAGCATCAGTTGATAGTATTCGGCCTGTTCAGCTTTGGTTACATTTGTAAGTTCCATAAGTAGGCGTCTGCTGAAGGATCCAGGCTTCTTTCTGAATACCATTTTGAATCTTTCTTTTAAGTACGGGTTCTGAAACTGCTCCGGGGGAAACTTCAGTAAGAATTCTTTAAGGCCCTGAACGGGGGGTTCTTCAATTTCATCCTTTTTGGCTTCAAGAAGCTTTATGATTGTCCCCCTCCGTTCTTGTCGAATTTTGTCCTTTTCTTCTTGAGGCAGTTTTTGAACTTCACCTTTTGAATACTGACCGACCCAGAATATGTCATCTTTGCTAAATATACCAGGGCCTTCTGGAGTTTCATCGAAGCAATCGACCCTTTTGGTTTGGGAAGGACCTGGATGTTCGGTTTGTTGGACTGGAGGAGGGCTTGGGGATCTTTGAGGGCTTAGGACAATGTGGGATTCTTTGAGTGACTGGGGAGCTTGAATAGATGATAGGATTTCTTCTTGAGGGGCTGGTGGTGGTGAGTTTAGGAAGTCAAAGGAAGAGGATGAAGATTTTTTCGTTGGAGATTCTGGTTCAGGCTTAGGAATTATTAAGGGTTCGTTGTCGTCAATATCGGAATCTGAATCAGATACCAAAATGATTTTAACTTTATCATGAGCTTCCTCGAATTCTACCATAGCTGTCATCGGATCCAGTGGAGCTGGACCCTCGACCATGGGCTCGTCTTCTATTAATAAGTATTCCTGAGCCTCCTGCCTCTGTTCCCCTGACCCCTGAAACTCTATCCCTTCGGTGGTCTCTGCTCCCCCTATTAACATCACGGGTTCCTCATGCTGAACTTTCTGCCTTTTCTCCCCCTCATGACGATCAGGGTCGTCCCGATCGTCATGCTTTCTTTTTGTGGCCTCTGCTTGAGGATGACACTGGAGTTCGATTACTACCGACTCAAGGCGGTCGGTCCATTCTCGAATTAATCTGCTCTTGGACTTGAAGTATTAATCATGTAAGCGCATCGATCTTGTCCGAGAGCTCTGCCAGTTGGTTTTGGACTGAATGAGATCCTGGTGGAGGGCCAGCTTCGGAAGCAACACCCTTACCCTTTATGAGTGAAAGTAGGGCGGTGTGACCTTCCTTGGCAGCTTCCCTTTGGGCGTCAAGGTCAGCCCGGGTAATCACGCCGGCAGCACGTAGAGCTGCCGTTAACATCTCCAAATTGATTGGGAGATGGCCAGAAGTGGATGGCGTTGATTGAGCCCCTCCCGGTCTTCCTTCCGTCATTTCCGGCTCCTGTACAGGACGCTCAAATCCGGAAGTTTGAGGAGCTTCCACGGAGGCAGCTCTTGGGGATGCCACGGAGGCATCGTGCGGTATGTGTGTTTGGGGGGATGGAATTGTGAATGAATGAACTGCGGTCACATGGGGAGGAGTGTGACCTCTTTCAACACCGCCACTCTCCGAATGAGAGGGCGATGATGTATGTGCTATGACCGCGTGGAATGAAGTGGTCTCCCTTTGAGGGGAAACCAAGTGGGTTGTGGTGGTTATTTCGACCGTTAGACTGACGGCCTAATGATGAGGAGTCCGGCTGATTGGGCTTGGTTCACCCTCGGATTGCATATCCCTCACTCGCACGACAGAGACGGTTCTTTCTGAATCCACCGTCTCTGCTGCCTCACCTCCTGCTCCCTCGCTCACCAACACATGCACCCTCTCACCTATACCCAGAGATTGTTGAACTTCCACCTGAGCTCCCTCATCCTCACTCATGCTTGCCTCACCTTCGGATTGGCTAGTCTCAGACGGTTCTGACTGAGACTCATCCGGATAACACTCTTGAATATACACCCTAACCCGTTCCAACCCCCTTGACCTCATTAGCAGAGATAGATGAATTTTCATTATCGGCACTGTGGGGGCCCCCTTTGGCAGTGTTAGTTTTTGAATTGCCACTGTGGGGTAGACGTCTGCCTCAGGACGTTCGTGGATATCGTCATCATGGTCCATGGCATACTGGATGATGAGCTGCAGAAACCGCTATAGAGGTATTGTTAGGCACAAAAAGGCCTCAGTCAAACCTGTTCTGCATCTGAGGGGGAGATTATTAATCAAACCTGTTGATGCTTTTGAAGGTTGAATTTAAGGCCTGTTATATGTCTTATTGAAACCTGAAAATGATTTGCAATATCAGCCTGAAGCTGTTCTATGTGTTGCATGTGTTGCAACAAAGGCAGTTTTGCCCAAGCTGTTCAGTCTGCTGAACAGGCTAGACAAAAACTGTCTACGCTGCTCTACACTAGTGAGCATCTTGGGCAGTTTACAAGTGTTCTGTTCTTTGTGAACAGAACATGTTCTCTGTGAATAGGCTAAACACTTTATGGAATATGTTTCCAAGTCCTCATGTATTGTTTTTGGCTAGAAGATTAGTTTACAAAGTTGAAGACAAAGTGGAAAACAGAACTGCTCAGCCTGCCCAAGCTGTTCTGTTACATGAAGACAAAAGGTTATTTGAAAAAGGGTGTCAGACCTTTTTCTTATATCAAAATAGGCCTTTACAAAGGAAGAAAAACACAAAGTTGACATTCCTTATTTAGTTAAAGGCAATGCAACAGTAGACAAAGTGAAAAGACAAAAGTTCTGCCCACATGAAGACAAGTCTGCTTTTCAGAATGTGCAGAAAAGGTTATGTTGTCTCTTCAACAAGACTTTACCTTTTTCATTCCGTCCAATGAAGAAGCTTCACTTAGATCCTCTGAGTGAGTATAAAAAGAAACTTCCAGGGATTGAAAGATTAAGCCAAAAAGCTAAGTGCTGAAACCAAGAGTGAACGTGCATTCAAGTGTTTTTTCATGCATGCAAGTCTGCTTGAATAAAACAGTGCTTGATGCTTAACCTATTCTTGTTCAAGCTGTTTCTCTGAGTCTTGTAAACACAGTGAGTGATTCTTAGTGAGTGTATTCATTGTAACTAGTTTAAGTCTGTCTTAGGCTAGTCAAACATACTGTTGTATCTGTCATCTTAGCTTGAACATTTCCGCATTCAAGCTCGTTTGTAATTAAAATTTGTTGATAATACATACAAACATTGAGAAAATTGTGTGTAGTTTTTAAATAGCTGTATTCACCCCCCCCCCCTCTAGAGCTTAAGGCTATATACTTGGGATATCTTTTGGGACTTACAACTGGTATCAGAGCAGTTTAGAGTGTGTGTCATTCTAGATCTCATTCTCCCAAAGTTTCCATGGACAACAGTGCTGCAAGTTCCTCATACTATGACAATGGCTCAATGGGCAAACCTCCAAAGTTCAATCATCAGAACTTTTCTGGTTGGAAGTGTAGAATGATGCTCTACTTAGAGAATCTGGATGTGCAACTACCAGAGATTGTAATGGAGGGTCCCTATGTGCCAACCTCTGTTACAACCATAACTCCTGCTGTTGAAGGAGCTGCTCCTGAAATCAGAACATTTGAGAAAGCAAAAGCTCAATGGTCTGATGAAGACAAAAGACTGGTGGCTCTTGATGCAAAGGCCAGAAATAACCTGGTCATCTCTCTACCTGATGATGTGTTCAAAATGGTTGAGAAGATGAAGACTGCAAAGGAGATGTGGGATACTTTGTGTACTGTCTATGATGGACCCACAATCACACTGGACAACAGGATTAATAATCTTGTTAGACAGTATGAACTCTTCTTTGCAAAACCAAAGGAGACTCTCACTGAAACCTATACCAGGTTTACTGCTCTTGTAAATGATCTCGAAGCTGTTGGGATCACCAAGGACAGCCTGACTTTGGTAAACAAGTTCTTAGATGTCCTGCCTGAAGAATGGAACTATTTTTCTACAATTTTAAGGAATTCAGGTACCATCAGAAGTATGGATCTTGTTAACTTATATGGATCCTTACTGAATGATGATCAATCAAGGAAACAGAAGAGAAATGCCTTGGAAATATCTAAGAAAGGTACAACCTTTGTGGCCAATGTGAGACAACCTGTAAATCAGGTGAGTGATGTGTTCACTCAACCTGATCAACAGGCTGATGATAAGGAGGAAATGTCTGATGAGGAAGACAATGCAGATATTGCTGAACTGGATGATGAGCAAATGATAGACATGCTCGTCAAAAGGTTCAACAAGACCCCCTATGAGCTGCTCAAAGGGAGGAAGCCAAATGTCAATTACTTCCATGTGCTTGGTTGTCCCTGCTTCATTCTGAATCAAAGGGACCAACTGGCAAAGTTTGAACCAAAAGCTGATGAAGGTGTGTTTGTTGGCTACTCTGCTATCTCCAAAGCCTACAGAGTGTACAACAACAAAAGAAAGGTGATAGATGAATCTATCAATGTCACCTTTGAAGAGTCCAAGAATGCTTCCACCAAAGCTGTTCCTGAATCAGTTCCAGGAGAACTAAACTTTGATGATCTTACGCATTCAAACAATGAAAAGGACTCAAAAGCTTCCACTACACCAAGTGTGGAACCTGTAAATCATGATGGGCATGATGATGATTATGTCAATACACCCTGTGTGAATAAGTGTACTGACCTAATTACAACTGCATGTCCTGAACCTATCAATGCTGATTTTCCTGGTTCCTCTGCTGATATGTTCAACAGTGGTCAATCATGTTCAACAAGTGAACAGGCTCAAGACAACAGTGTGTTTGAAAATCTTGAGAGCTGTTCAACAGGACCTGCTGAAGATGTTGATAACTCAGGAGAATCCTCATTGAAGAATGATCCTAAGTGGATCAGATGTCACCCCAATGATCAAATAATTGGTGACGTCAACAAAGGGGTAGAAACAAGGTGGGACAGCTTAGGAAACTTCTGCATGTTCTCCAGTTTTGTTTCATTAATGGAGCCAAAGAAGGTGGATGAAGCACTAAAAGATGCCAACTGGATCACTGCCATGCAAGAAGAACTCAATCAGTTTCAGAGAAACAAGGTATGGAAGCTGGTCCCTGCTCCTAAAGGTAAAACTATAATTGGCACTAAATGGGTTTTCAGGAATAAGATGGATGAGCAAGGTCATGTAATTAGAAATAAGGCAAGGCTGGTTGCTCAGGGTTATAGACAGGAGGAAGGAATTGACTATGATGAGATATTTGCTCCTGTGG
>JAANYP010003688.1:26477-102815 GCA_020465985.1 Centrapalus pauciflorus | reverse complement strand
TGGCCATTGCATGGACAATAGTCACACACAATACAAGTTTACCTCACTTAAAAGAGCATATGGTCACACATTCTAACACTTGAGGCCACATTTGGCATAATTTTATGTGACCAAAGCCCACAACAACACACTCGTTGTGTGACAATATGGTTGCAATCAGCCACACACAAATAAAAATAAATTGGCCATTGCATGGACAATAGTCACACACAATACAAGTTTACCTCACTTAAAAGAACATATGGTCACACATTTTAACCCTTGAGGCCACATTTTGCAAAATTTTATGTGACCAAAGCCCACAACAACACACTCGTTATGTGACCAAATGGTTGCAATCAGCCACACACAAATAAAAATAAAGTGGCCATTGCATGGACAATAGTCACACAAAATACAAGTTTTCCTCCCTTAAAAGAGCATATGGTAACACTTTTAAACACCTACGACCAAATTTGGCATAACTTTATGTGACCAAAACCCACAACAACACACTCGTTGTGTGACGAAATGGTTGCAATCAGTCAGACACAAATAAAAATAAAGTGGCCACTGCATTGACAATAGTCACACAAAATACAAGTTTACCTCACTTAAAATAGCATATGGTCACATTTTTAACACCTACGGCCACATTTGGCATAATCTTATGTGACCAAAACCCACAACAACACACTCGTTGTGTGACGAAATGGTTGCAATCAGTCAGACACAAATAAAAATAAAGTGGCCACTACATAGACAATAGTCACACAAAATACAAGTTTACCTCACTTAAAAGAGCAAATGGTCACACTTTTTAACACCTACGGCCACATTTGGCATAGTTTTATGTGACCAAAGCCCACAACACAACACTCGTTGTGTGACCAAATGGTTGCAATCAGCCACACACAAATAAAAATAAAATGGCCATTGCATGGACAATAGTCACACAAAATACAAGTTTACCTCACTTAAAAGAGCATATGGTCACACATTCTAACACTTGAGGCCACATTTGGCATAATTTTATGTGACCAAAGCCCACAAAAACACACTCGTTGTTTGACCAAATAGTTGCAATCAGCGATACACAGATAGAAATAAAGTGGCCATTGCATAGACTATAGTCACACAAAATAGAAGTTTACCTCATTTAAAAAGAGCATATGGTCACAGTTTTTAACACCTACGACCACATTTGGCATAATCTTATGAGACCAAAACCCACAACAACACACTCGTTGTGTGACGAAATGGTTGCAATCAGCCACACACAAATAAAAATAAAGTGGCCTTTGCATGGACAATAGTCACAAAAAATACAAAGTTTACCTCACTTAAAAGAGCATATGGTCTCACTTTTTAACACCTACGGCCACAATTGGCATAGTTTTATATGACCAAAGCCCACAATAACACACTCGTTGTGTGACCAAATGGTTGCAATCAGCCACACAAAAATAAAAATAAAGTGGCAATTGCATGGACAATAGTCACACAAAATACAAGTTTACCTCACTTAAAAGAGCATATGGTCACACATTCTAACACTTGAGGCCACATTTGGCATAATTTTATGTGACCAAAGCCCACAACAACACACTCGTTGTGTGACAATATGGTTGCAATCAGCCACACACAAATAAAAATAAATTGGCCATTGCATGGACAATAGTCACACACAATACAAGTTTACCTCACTTAAAAGAGCATATGGTCACACATTCTAACACTTGAGGCCACATTTGGCATAATTTTATGTGACCAAAGCCCACAACAACACACTCGTTGTGTGACAATATGGTTGCAATCAGCCACACACAAATAAAAATAAATTGGCCATTGCATGGACAATAGTCACACACAATACAAGTTTACCTCACTTAAAAGAACATATGGTCACACATTTTAACACTTGAGGCCACATTTGGCATAATTTTATGTGACCAAAGCCCACAACAACACACTCGTTATGTGACCAAATGGTTGCAATCAGCCACACAAAAATAAAAATAAAGTGGCAATTGCATGGACAATAGTCACACAAAATACAAGTTTACCTCACTTAAAAGAGCATATGGTCACACATTCTAACACTTGAGGCCACATTTGGCATAATTTTATGTGACCAAAGCCCACAACAACACACTCGTTACGTGACAAATGGTTGCAATCAGCCAAACACAAATAAAATAAAGTGGCCATTGCATGGACAATAGCCAGACAAAATACAAGTTTTCCTCACTTAAAAGAGCATATGGTCACACATTTTAACACTTGAGGCCACATTTGGCATAATTTTATGTGACCAAAGCCCACAACAACACACTCGTTATGTGACCAAATGGTTGCAATCAACCACATTCAAATAAAAATAAAGTGGCCATTGCATGGACAATAGTCACACAAAATACAAGTTTTCCTCCCTTAAAAGAGCATATGGTAACACTTTTAAACACCTACGACCACATTTGGCATAACTTTATGTGACCAAAACCCACAACAACACACTCGTTGTGTGACGAAATGGTTGCAATCAGTCAGACACAAATAAAAATAAAGTGGCCACTGCATTGACAATAGTCACACAAAATACAAGTTTACCTCACTTAAAAGAGCATATGGTCACACTTTTTAACACCTACGGCCACATTTGGCATAGTTTTATGTGACCAAAGCCCACAACAACACACTCGTTGTGTGACCAAATGGTTGCAATCAGCCACACACAAATAAAAATAAAGTGGCCATTGCATGGACAATAGTCACAAAAAATACAAGTTTACCTCACTTAAAAGAGCATATGATCACACTTTTTAACACCTACGGCCACATTTGGCATACTCTTATGTGAGCAAAGCGCACGACAACACACTCGTTATGTGACCAAATGGTTGCAATCAGCCACACACAAATAAAAATAAAGTGGCCATTGCATGGACAATAGTCACACAAAATACAAGTTTTCCTCACTTAAAAGAGCATATGGTCACACATTTTAACACTTGAGGCCAGATTTGGCATAATTTTATGTGACCAAAGCCCACAACAACACACTCGTTATGTGACCAAATGGTTGCAATCAGCCACACACAAATAAAAATAAAGTGGCCATTGCATGGATAATAGTCACACAAAATACAAGTTTACCTCACTCAAAAGAGCATATGGTCTCACTTTTTAACACCTACGGCCACATTTGGCATAATCTTATGTGACCAAAACCCACAACAACACACTCGTTGTGCGACGAAATGGTTGCAATCAGTCAGACACAAATAAAAATAAAGTGGCCACTCCATGGACAATAGTCACACAAAATACAAGTTTACCTCACTTAAAAGAACAAATGGTCACACATTTTAACACTTGAGGCCACATTTGGCATAATTTTATGTGACCAAAGCCCACAACAACAGACTCGTTATGTGACCAAATGGTTGCAATCAGCTACACACGAATAAAAATAAAGTCGCAATTGCATGGACAATAGTCACACAAAATACAAGTTTACCTCACTTAAAAGAGCATATGGTCACACATTTTAACACTTGAGGCCACATTTGGCATAATTTTATGTGACCAAAGCCCACAACAACACACTCGTTATGTGACCAAATGGTTGCAATCAGCCACATTCAAATAAAAATAAAGTGGCCATTGCATGGACAATAGTAACACAAAATACAAGTTTTCCTCCCTTAAAAGAGCATATGGTAACACTTTTAAACACCTACGACCACATTTGGCATAACTTTATGTGACCAAAATGCACAACAACACACTTGTTGTGTGACGAAATGGTTGCAATCAGTCAGACACAAATAAAAATAAAGTGGCCACTGCATTGACAATAGTCACACAAAATAAAAGTTTACCTCACTTAAAAGAGCATATGGTCACACTTTTTAACACCTACGGCCACATTTGGCATAATCTTATATGACCAAAACCCACAACAACACACTCGTTGTGCGACGAAATGGTTGCAATCAGTCAGACACAAATGAAAATAAAGTGGCCACTGCATGGACAATTGTCACACAAAATACAAGTTTACCTCACTTAAAAGAGCATATGGTCACACTTTTTAACACCTACGGCCACATTTGGCATAGTTTTATATGACCAAAGCCCACAACAACACACTCGTTGTGTGACCAAATGGTTGCAATCAGCCACACACAAATAAAAATAAAGTGGCCATTGCATGGACAATAGTCACAAGAAATACAAGTTTACCTCACTTAAAAGAGCATATGATCACACTTTTTAACACCTACGGCCGCATTTGGCATACTCTTATGTGAGCAAAGCGCACGACAACACACTCGTTGTGTGACCAAATGGTTGCAATCAGGCATCCACACATATAAAAATAAAGTGGCCATTGCATGGACAATAGTCACACAAAATACAAGTTTTCCTCACTTAAAAGAGCATATGGTCACACATTTTAACACTTGAGGCCACATTTGGCATAATTTTATGTGACCAAAGCCCAAAACAACACACTCGTTATGTGACCAAATGGTTGCAATCATCCACACACTAATAAAAATAAAGTGGCCATTGCATGGACAATAGTCACACAAAATACAAGTTTACCTCACTTAAAAGAGCATATGGTCTCACTTTTTAACACCTACGGCCGCATTTGGCATAATCTTATGTGACCAAAACCCACAACAACACACTCGTTGTGTGACGAAATGGTTGCAATCAGTCAGACACAAATAAAAATAAAGTGGTCACTGCATTGATAATAGTCACACAAAATACAAGTTTACCTCACTTAAAAGAGCATATGGTCACACTTTTTAACACCTACGGTCACATTTGGCATAGTTTTATGTGACCAAAGCCCACACCAACACACTCGTTGTGTGACAATATGGTTGCAATCAGCCACACACAAATAAAAATAAATTGGCCATTGCATGGACAATAGTCACACAAAATACAAGTTTACCTCACTTAAAAGAACATATGGTCACACATTTTAACACTTGAGTCCACATTTGGCATAAATTTATGTGACCAAAGCCCACAACAACACACTCGTTACGTGACCAAATGGTTGCAATCAGCCACACACATATAAAAATAAAGTGGCCATTGCATGGACAATAGTCACACAAAATACAAGTTTTCCTCACTTAAAAGAGCATATGGTCACACATTTTAACACTTGAGGCCACATTTGGCATAATTTTATGTGACCAAAGCCCACAACAACACACTCGTTATGTGACCAAATAGTTGCAATCAGCCACACACAAATAAAAATAAAGTGGTCATTGCATTGACAATAGTCACACAAAATACAAGTTTACCTCACTTAAAAGAGCATATGGTCTCACTTTTTAAAACCTGCGGCCACATTTGGCATAATCTTATGTGACCAAAACCCACAACAACACACTCGTTGTGTGACGAAATGGTTGCAATCAGTCAGGCACAAATAAAAATAAAGTGGCCATTGCATGGACAATAGTCACACAAAATACAAGTTTACCTCACTTAAAAGAGCATATGGTCACACTTTTTAACACCTACGGCCACATTTGGGATAGTTTTATGTGACCAAAGCCCACAACAACACACTTGTTGTGTGACCATATGGTTGCAATCAGCCACACACAATTAAAAATAATGTGGCCATTGCATGGACAATAGTCACACAAAATACAAGTTTACCTCACTTAAAAGAACATATGGTCAGACATTTTAACACTTGAGGCCACATTTGGCATAATTTTATGTGACCAAAGCCCGCAACAACACACTCGTTATGTGACCAAATGGTTGCTATCAGCCACACACAAATAAAAATAAAGTGGCCATTGCATGGACAATAGTTACACAAAATACAAGTTTTCCTCACTTAAAAGAGAATATGGTCACACATTTTAACACTTGAGGCCACATTTGGCATAATTTTATGTGACCAAAGCCCACAAAAACACACTCGTTGTTTGACCAAATAGTTGCAATCAGCCACACACACATAGAAATAAAGTGGCCATTGCATAGACTATAGTCACACAAAATACAAGTTTACCTCACTTAAAAGAGCATATGGTCACACTTTTTAACACCTACGGCCACATTTGGCATAATATTATGTGACCAAAACCCACAACAACACACTCGTTGTGTGACGAAATGGTTGCAATCAGTCAGACACAAATAAAAAAAAATGGGCACTGCATGGACAATAGTCACACAAAATACAAGTTTACCTCACTTAAAAGAGCATATGGTCACACTTTTTAACACCTACGGCCACATTTGGCATAATCTTATGTGACCAAAACCCACAACAACACACTCGTTGTGTGACGAAATGGTTGCAATCAGTCAGACACAAATAAAAATAAAGTGGCCACTGCATAGACAATAGTCACACAAAATACAAGTTTACCTCACTTAAAAGAGCATATGGTCACACTTTTTAACACCTACGGCCACATTTGGCATAGTTTTATGTGACCAAAGCCCACAACAACACACTCGTTGTGCGACCAAATGGTTGCAATCAGCCACACACAAATAAAAATAAAGTGGCCATTGCTTGGACAATAGTAAAAAAAAATACAAGTTTACCTCACTTAAAAGAGCATATGATCACACTTTTTAACACCTACGGCCACATTTGGCATACTCTTATGTGAGCAAAGCGCACGACAACACACTCGTTGTGTGACCAAATGGTTGCAATCAGGCACACACACATATAAAAACAAAGTGGCCATTGCATGGACAATAGTCACACAAAATACAAGTTTTCCTCACTTAAAAGAGCATATGGTCACACATTCTAATAGTTGAGGCCACATTTGGCATAATTTTATGTGACCAAAGCCCACAACAACACACTCGTTATGTGACCAAATGGTTGCAATCAGCCACACACAAATAAAAATAAAGTGGCCATTGCATGGATAATAGTCACACAAAATACAAGTTTACCTCACTTAAAAGAGCATATGGTCTCACTTTTTAACACCTACGGCCACATTTGGCATAATCTTATGTGACCAAAACCCACAACAACACACTCGTTGTGCGACGAAATGGTTGCAATCAGTCAGACACAAATAAAAATAAAGTGGCCACTGCATGGACAATAGTCACACAAAATACAAGTTTACCTCACTTAAAAGAACAAATGGTCACACATTTTAACACTTGAGGCCACATTTGGCATAATTTTATGTGACCAAAGCCCACAACAACACACTCGTTATGTGACCAAATGGTTGCAATCAGCCACACACAAATAAAAATAAAGTGGCAATTGCATGGACAATAGTCACACAAAATACAAGTTTACCTCCCTTAAAAGAGCATATGGTCACACATTTTAACACTTGAGGCCACATTTGGCATAATTTTATGTGACCAAAGCCCACAACAACACACTCGTTATGTGACCAAATGGTTGCAATCAGCCACATTCAAATAAAAATAAAGTGGCCATTGCATGGACAATAGTCACACAAAATACAAAGTTTACCTCACTTAAAAGAGCATATGGTCTCACTTTTTAACACCTACGGCCACAATTGGCATAGTTTTATATGACCAAAGCCCACAATAACACACTCGTTGTGTGACCAAAATGGTTGCAATCAGCCACACAAAAATAAAAATAAAGTGGCAATTGCATGGACAATAGTCACACAAAATACAAGTTTACCTCACTTAAAAGAGCATATGGTCACACATTCTAACACTTGAGGCCACATTTGGCATAATTTTATGTGACCAAAGCCCACAACAACACACTCGTTGTGTGACAATATGGTTGCAATCAGCCACACACAAATAAAAATAAATTGGCCATTGCATGGACAATAGTCTCACACAATACAAGTTTACCTCACTTAAAAGAGCATATGGTCACACATTCTAACACTTGAGGCCACATTTGGCATAATTTTATGTGACCAAAGCCCACAACAACACACTCGTTGTGTGACAATATGGTTGCAATCAGCCACACACAAATAAAAATAAATTGGCCATTGCATGGACAATAGTCACACACAATACAAGTTTACCTCACTTAAAAGAACATATGGTCACACATTTTAACACTTGAGGCCTCATTTGGCATAATTTTATGTGGCCAAAGCCTACAACAACACACTCGTTATGTGACCAAATGGTTGCAATCAGCCACACAAAAATAAAAATAATGTGGCAATTGCATGGACAATAGTCACACAAAATACAAGTTTACCTCACTTCAAAGAGCATATGGTCACACATTCTAACACTTGAGGCCACATTTGGCATAATTTTATGTGACCAAAGCCCATAACAACACACTCGTTGTGTGACAATATGGTTGCAATCAGCCACACACAAATAAAAATAAATTGGCCATTGCATGGACAATAGTCACACACAATACAAGTTTACCTCACTTAAAAGAACATATGGTCACACATTTTAACACTTGAGGCCACATTTGGCATAATTTTATGTGACCAAAGCCCACAACAACACACTCGTTATGTGACCAAATGGTTGCAATCAGCCACACACAAATAAAAATAAAGTGGCCATTGCATGGACAATAGTCACACAAAATACAAGTTTTCCTCCCTTAAAAGAGCATATGGTAACACTTTTAAACACCTACGACCAAATTTGGCATAACTTTATGTGACCAAAACCCACAACAACACACTCGTTGTGTGACGAAATGGTTGCAATCAGTCAGACACAAATAAAAATAAAGTGGCCACTACATAGACAATAGTCACACAAAATACAAGTTTACCTCACTTAAAAGAGCATATGGTCACACTTTTTAACACCTACGGCCACATTTGGCATAGTTTTATGTGACCAAAGCCCACAACACAACACTCGTTGTGTGACCAAATGATTGCAATCAGCCACACACAAATAAAAATAAAATGGCCATTGCATGGACAATAGTCACAAAAAATACAAGTTTACCTCACTTAAAAGAGCATATGATCACACTTTTTAACACCTACGGCCACATTTGGCATACTCTTATGTGAGCAAAGCGCACGACAACACACTCGTTATGTGACCAAATGGTTGCAATCAGCCACACACAAATAAAAATAAAGTGGCCATTGCATGGACAATAGTCACACAAAATACAAGTTTTCCTCACTTAAAAGAGCATATGGTCACACATTTTAACACTTGAGGCCAGATTTGGCATAATTTTATGTGACCAAAGCCCACAACAACACACTCGTTATGTGACCAAATGGTTGCAATCAGCCACACACAAATAAAAATATAGTGGCCATTGCATGGATAATAGTCACACAAAATACAAGTTTACCTCACTCAAAAGAGCATATGGTCTCACTTTTTAACACCTACGGCCACATTTGGCATAATCTTATGTGACCAAAACCCACAACAACACACTCGTTGTGCGACGAAATGGTTGCAATCAGTCAGACACAAATAAAAATAAAGTGGCCACTGCATGGACAATAGTCACACAAAATACAAGTTTACCTCACTTAAAAGAACAAATGGTCACACATTTTAACACTTGAGGCCACATTTGGCATAATTTTATGTGACCAAAGCCCACAACAACAGACTCGTTATGTGACCAAATGGTTGCAATCAGCCACACACGAATAAAAATAAAGTCGCAATTGCATGGACAATAGTCACACAAAATACAAGTTTACCTCACTTAAAAGAGCATATGATCACACTTTTTAACACCTACGGCCACATTTGGCATACTCTTATGTGAGCAAAGCGCACGACAACACACTCGTTATGTGACCAAATGGTTGCAATCAGCCACACACAAATAAAAATAAAGTGGCCATTGCATGGACAATAGTCACACAAAATACAAGTTTTCCTCACTTAAAAGAGCATATGGTCACACATTTTAACACTTGAGGCCAGCTTTGGCATAATTTTATGTGACCAAAGCCCACAACAACACACTCGTTATGTGACCAAATGGTTGCAATCAGCCACACACAAATAAAAATAAAGTGGCCATTGCATGGATAATAGTCACACAAAATACAAGTTTACCTCACTCAAAAGAGCATATGGTCTCACTTTTTAACACCTACGGCCACATTTGGCATAATCTTATGTGACCAAAACCCACAACAACACACTCGTTGTGCGACGAAATGGTTGCAATCAGTCAGACACAAATAAAAATAAAGTGGCCACTGCATGGACAATAGTCACACAAAATACAAGTTTACCTCACTTAAAAGAACAAATGGTCACACATTTTAACACTTGAGGCCACATTTGGCATAATTTTATGTGACCAAAGCCCACAACAACACACTCGTTATGTGACCAAATGGTTGCAATCAGCCACATTCAAATAAAAATAAAGTGGCCATTGCATGGACAATAGTAACACAAAATACAAGTTTTCCTCCCATAAAAGAGCATATGGTAACACTTTTAAACACCTACGACCACATTTGGCATAACTTTATGTGACCAAAATGCACAACAACACACTTGTTCTGTGACGAAATGGTTGCAATCAGTCAGACACAAATAAAAATAAAGTGGCCACTGCATTGACAATAGTCACACAAAATAAAAGTTTACCTCACTTAAAAGAGCATATGGTCACACTTTTTAACACCTACGGCCACATTTGGCATAATCTTATATGACCAAAACCCACAACAACACACTCGTTGTGCGACGAAATGGTTGCAATCAGTCAGACACAAATGAAAATAAAGTGGCCACCGCATGGACAATAGTCACACAAAATACAAGTTTACCTCACTTAAAAGAGCATATGGTCACACTTTTTAACACCTACGGCCACATTTGGCATAGTTTTATGTGACCAAAGCCCACAACAACACACTCGTTGTGTGACCAAATGGTTGCAATCAGCCACACACAAATAAAAATAAAGTGGCCATTGCATGGACAATAGTCACACAAAATACAAGTTTTCCTCACTTAAAAGAGCATATGGTCACACATTTTAACACTTGAGGCCACATTTGGCATAATTTTATGTGACCAAAGCCCACAACAACACACTCGTTATGTGACCAAATAGTTGCAATCAGCCACACACAAATAAAAATAAAGTTGTCATTGCATTGACAATAGTCACACAAAATACAAGTTTACCTCACTTAAAAGAGCATATGGTCTCACTTTTTAAAATCTGCGGCCACATTTGGCATAATCTTATGTGACCAAAACCCACAACAACACACTCGTTGTGTGACGAAATGGTTGCTATCAGTCAGGCACAAAAAAAAATAAAGTGGCCATTGCATGGACAATAGTCACACAAAATACAAGTTTACCTCACTTAAAAGAGCATATGGTCACACTTTTTAACACCTACGGCCACATTTGGGATAGTTTTATGTGACCAAAGCCCACAACAACACACTTGTTGTGTGACCATATGGTTGCAATCAGCCACACACAATTAAAAATAAATTGGCCATTAATAGTCACACAAAATACAAGTTTACCTCACTTAAAAGAACATATGGTCACACATTTTAACACTTGAGGCCACATTTGGCATAATTTTATGTGACCAAAGCCCGCAACAACACACTCGTTATGTGACCAAATGGTTGCTATCAGCCACACACAAATAAAAATAAAGTGGCCATTGCATGGACAATAGTTACACAAAATACAAGTTTTCCTTACTTAAAAGAGAATATGGTCACACATTTTAACACTTGAGGCCACATTTGGCATAATTTTATGTGACCGAAGCCCACAAAAACACACTCGTTGTTTGACCAAATAGTTGCAATCAGCCACACACACATAGAAATAAAGTGGCCATTGCATAGACTATAGTCACACAAAATACAAGTTTACCTCACTTAAAAGAGCATATGGTCACACTTTTTAACACCTACGGCCACATTTGGCATAATATTATGTGACCAAAACCCACAACAACACACTCGTTGTGTGACGAAATGGTTGCAATCAGTCAGACACAAATAAAAAAAAATGGGCACTGCATGGACAATAGTCACACAAAATACAAGTTTACCTCACTTAAAAGAGCATATGGTCACACTTTTTAACACCTACGGCCACATTTGGCATAATCTTATGTGACCAGAACCCACAACAACACACTCGTTGTGTGACGAAATGGTTGCAATCAGTCAGACACAAATAAAAATAAAGTGGCCACTGCATAGACAATAGTCACACAAAATACAAGTTTACCTCACTTAAAAGAGCATATGGTCACACTTTTTAACACCTACGGCCACATTTGGCATAGTTTTATGTGACCAAAGCCCACAACAACACACTCGTTGTGCGACCAAATGGTTGCAATCAGCCACACACAAATAAAAATAAAGTGGCCATTGCTTGGACAATAGTAAAAAAAAATACAAGTTTACCTCACTTAAAAAAGCATATGATCACACTTTTTAACACCTACGACCACATTTGGCATACTCTTATGTGAGCAAAGCGCACGACAACACACTCGTTGTGTGACCAAATGGTTGCAATCAGGCACACACACATATAAAAATAAAGTGGCCATTGCATGGACAATAGTCACACAAAATACAAGTTTTCCTCACTTAAAAGAGCATATGGTCACACATTCTAATAGTTGAGGCCACATTTGGCATAATTTTATGTGACCAAAGCCCACAACAACACACTCGTTATGTGACCAAATGGTTGCAATCAGCCACACACAAATAAAAATAAAGTGGCCATTGCATGGACAATAGTCACACAAAATACAAGTTTACCTCACTTAAAAGAGCATATGGTCTCACTTTTTTAACACCTACGGCCACATTTGGGATAATTTTATGTGACCAAAGCACACAACAAGACACTCGTTTGTGACCAAAAGGTTGCAATCAGCCACACACAAATAAAATAAAGTGGCCATTACATGGACAATAGTCACACAAAATACAAGTTTACCTCACTTAAAAGAGCATATGATCACACTTTTTAACACCTACGGCCATATTTGGCATAATTTATTGTGACCAAAGCCCACAACAAGACACTCTTTGTGTGATCAAAAGGTTGCAATCAGCCACACACACATAAAATAAAGTGGTCATTGCATGGACAATAGACACACAAAATACAAGTTTACCTCAAGTAAAAGAGAATATGGTCACACTTTTTAACACCTACGGCNTACATTAGTTGTAAAATACATTAGTACATTGTTGTACTCTTGTAAAACATGTGTTGTTCTAGTGTAATCAAGATCAGTGTATATATAAACTGATCTTTTACTTTACTGTAATGTTGTAATTTCAATTCAGCAAAATGTACTGTAAAAATATATAGTGATTTTTGATAAGACCAGCTTGGACTGGTTATTGCAAATAGGGGGAGATTGTTAGGCACAAAAGGCCTCAGTCAAACCTGTTCTACATCTGAGGGGGAGATTTATAATCAAACCTGTTGATGCATTTGAAGGTTGAATTTAAGGCCTGTTATATGTCTTATTGAAACCTGAAAATGATTTGCAATATCAGTCTAAAGCTGTTCTATATGTTGCATGTGTTGCAACTTAGACAGTTTGTCCAAGCTGCTCTGTCTGCTGAACAGGCTGGACATAAACTGTCTACGCTGCTCTACACTGTTGAGCAGCTTTGGCATTTTTAAAGTGTTCTGTTCTTTGTGAACAGAACCTGTTCTTTGTGAACAGGCTAAACACTTTATGGAATATGTTTCCAAGTCTCATGTATTGTTTTTGACTACAAGATCAGTTTACAAAGTCGAAGACAAAGTGGAAAACAGAACTGCTCAGCCTGCCCAACGCTGTTCTGTAACATGAAGACAAAAGGTTATTTGAAAAAGGGTGACAGACCTTTTTCTTATATCAAAATAGGCCTTTACAAGGAAGAAAGACGCAAAGTTGACATTCCTAAATTAGTTAAAGGCAATGCAACAGTAGACAAAGTAAAAAGACAAAAGTTCTGCACATGTGAAGACAAGTCTGCTTTTCAGAAAAGTGCAGAAAAGGTTATGTTGTCTTTTCAACAAGACTTCTCCTTTTTCATTCCGTCCAATGAAGATGTTTCTCTTAGATCCTCTAAGTGAGTATAAAAGGAAGCTTCTAAGGTCAGAAAGAAGTGAGAAGAAAGCTAAGTGCTGAAACCAAGAGTGAACGTGCAAGTGTGATTTTCATGCATGCAAGCCTTCTGTGTAAACCAGATTCTGTGTGTCTAAGCTGTTTTACATAAGCTGTTCCCTTAAGTCTTGTAAACACAGTGAGTGCTTCTTAGTGAGTGTATTCATTGTATTCTAGTTTGAGTTTGTCTTAGACTAGTGAACATACTGTTGTATCTGTCATCTCAGCTTGAACTATTCCGCATTCAAGCTTGTTTGTAATTAACAAATTGTTGATAATACATACAAACATTGAGAAAAGAGTGTGTAGTTTTTAAATTGCTGTATTCACCCCCCCCTCTACAGCTTATAACTATATACTTTGGGAACCTCTCGGGACCTACACATTGGAATAGAGGGAGTTTTATTTTCATAATTTTTTGCTCCTATTTTACTTTACATGAGTTGACTAATTTTTTGTGCTTATTTCTAGGGGGAGTTTCAGATACTTTGACGATGACTTTTTTTTCAAAAACTGTGTGCGATTTTTCACGAAAATATTTGATACACACATAAAATGAAGTTGTTAGGCCCAAAAAGCCCTCAGTCAAACCTGCTCTACATCTTAGGGGGAGATTTTTAATCAAACTTGTTTGATGCACTTGAAGGTATAATTTAAGGCCTGTTAATGCCTTATTGAAACCTTAAAAGTGATTTGCAATATCAGCCAATGCTGTTTACCATGTTGCATTCGTTGCAACAAAGGCAGTTTGTCCAAGCTGTTCTGTCTGCTAAACAGGCTGGACATAAACTGTCTACGCTGCTTTATTCTGTTGAGCAGCTTGGACAGTTTACAAGTGTTCTGCTCTTTGTGAATAGAACCTGTTCTTTGTGAGCAGGCTAAACACTTTATGAAATATGTTTCCAAGTCCTCATGTATTGTTTTTGGCTACAAGATCAGTTTACAAGTCGAAGACAAAGTGGAAAATAGAACTGCACAGCCTGCCTACGCTGTTCTGTTACATGAAGACAAACAGATATCTGAGAAGGGTGACAGACTTTTTCTTATATCAAAATGGCCTTAGCAAAAGAAGAGAGATGCAAAGTTGACATTCCTCTTTTGGTTAAAGCCTTATGCAAAAGCGACAAAAAGGAAAAGACAAAGATTCTGCCATATGAAGACAAATATGCTTTATCAGAATGTGCAGAAAGGTGTCTTGTCTTTTTGGAAAGACTTTCCACTATCTCATCTGTCCAATGAAGAAGCTTCACTTAGATTCTCCTTTAGAGTATAAAAGGAAGCTTCTAAGGATTGTGAGATATCAAGAGTGTGAAATCAGAACGTGCATTGAAGTGTGTTATTCCATGCATGCAAGTCTGCTTAAATAAAACAGTAGAGTGTGTCTAAGTTGTCTTTGTTTAAGCTGTCCATCTGAGTCTTCTAAAATCAGTGAGTACATCTACGTGAGTGTAGTCATTGTACCTAGTCCGAGTGTGTCTTAGATTAGTTGAACATCTGTTGTATCTGTCATCTCAGCTTGAACCTTTCCGCAGTCAAGCTTGTTTGTAATTAACACTTGTTAATAATATACACAAACATTGAGAAAAGATTGTTAAGTTTTTAAATAGCTGTATTCACCCCCCCTCTACAACTTAGAACTATACACTTGGGAAACCTTTTGGGACCTACAACTAGTATCAGTGCAGTTAGAGTGTGTGTCAACTCTAGATTTCTCATTCTCCTTACTTTCCCATGGACAACAGTGCTGCAAGTTCCTCCTCTTACTATGACAATGGCTCAATGGCCAAACCCCCCAAGTTCAATCATCAGAACTTCTTTGGTTGGAAGTGCAGAATGATGCTATATTTAGAGAATTTGGATGTACAACTACCAGAGATAGTAATGGAAGGTCCCTATGTGCCAGCTTCTGTTACTACCATTACTCCTGCTGTTGAAGGAGCTGCCCCTGAAATAAGAACCTTTGAGAAGGCCAAAGCTCAATGGGCTGATGAAGACAAAAGACTGGTTGCTCTAGATGCGAAAGCCAGGAATAACCTGGTCATCTCTCTGCCTGATGATGTGTTCAAACAGGTTGAGAAGATGAAGACTGCAAAGGAGATATGGGATACTTTGTCTACCGTCTATGATGGTCCCACAATCACACTGGATAACAAGATTAACAATCTTGTTAGACAGTATGAACTCTTCTTTGCAAAACCAAATGAGTCACTCACAGAAACCTACACCAGGTTTACTGCTCTTGTTAATGATCTCAAAGTTGTTGGGATCACAAAGGACAGCCTGTCTCTGGTGAACAAGTTCTTGGACATCTTGCCTGAAGAGTGGAACTACTTTTCAACCATCTTGAGAAATTCAGGTACCATCAAAGGTATGGATCTTGTAAACTTATATGGATCCTTACAAAATGATGAGCAGTCAAGGTAGCAGAAGAAAAATGCATTGGAAATGTCCAAGAGAGGTGCTGCCTTAGTGGCCAGCGTGAGGCAACCTGTTGGGCAGGTATGTGATGTCTTCACACAACCTAATCAACAGGATGATGATGAAAGAGAGGAAATGTCTGATGAGGAAAACAGTGCAGATATTGCTGAACATGATGATGAGCAAATGATTGTAATGGTTGTCAAAAGGTTCAAGAAGAAAAGGTTTGGAAGAAATATGCTGCATGGGAACTCAAATGCTGTAAAAAAGTAGGCATTTGATAAATCTAAGGCTGAGTGCTTCAAATGTGGCAAGACTGGCCATATAGCTGCTGACTGTGTGTCAAAAGCTGCTGGTCAGTCATCCAAACCATACAAGACTAACAGGGACGATGGCTACAGGGTTAAGTACCTTATGGCCATGGCTAAGCTGAAAAAGTTGGAAAACTCAATGGCTTCCAACAAGAAAAAGGGACTCATGACTGAGACATGTGATTGGCAGGAGTCTGATTCATCCTCAGATGAAGAAGACAACAACTGTCTGATGGCCAACACTGACGTCCCATCAACCAGCAACTTCAAACAGGACTTGGCTGAAGCTGAAGTCAGCAGCTTAGAGAACTGGAACCCCACAATGATGTGCAAGGTACAAAACTTTATGGCTTATAGTTCTGAAGAGAAACTAAAAATGTTTGAATATATGCTTGTTGATTTAAAAGCTGCTGTTGAGAAGCATAATGTTTTACTTTCTGAAATCTCTAAGCTTAAAACTGATCTTGAAATAAAATCTAGTAAACTGGACAGTTTCCATAAGTTGGAAACTGAGCTTGATGAATTAAAACACATCAACTCCATTTTACTGGAAGAAAAGAGAGAGACATATGTAAAACATACAAATCTGTTTGTCTTGGAGGGGATCTTGACAAAGCAGTTTCTATTGTTGAGATTAATAATCTGAAAGATGACTTATTCACTCATGGTGAGCTTCCCAGTACTTTCATCCAGAAAGTAAATGGTAACCTAGTCTCGACAAAGAGGCTTGTCAGGCCTCAAAATACTGACAGCTTGTGTGAAAAAGCTCCAAAACCTGGCTTTCTTAGTGCATAGCCTTGTTGGTCCCAAACCTGCTGCAAAGCCTGCTGAATTTGTTTCTTCAGGCAGACCAGTTGTTGAAGGTGCTGATCCATCTCCTTCAAAGGGGGAGAAGTTGTCTACCTCGAAGATTAAGCCTAAGGGAGAGAAAACTTCTTCTCCTAAGGAGAAATCAGCATCTACTGGTCAAACAGCAGGTGCATCAGTAACAGGTACAGGTCCAGCTGAAGGTGCCTCTCATCAACCTGAAGCTGCTCAGCCTACTCAGGCTGGATCTCCAAACCCTACACAATCTAAGGGGGAGGAATTCATTCCTGATGACAGGCCAAGCAGCAGAAGGAGGCATCTAATTCTGGAGGAAGAAGAAGAAGAGGAGGAGGATATTCCTGAAGCTGTTACCACTACAACAGCTAAAGGAAAAGAAAATGCAGTTGTTGATCCTGGTCGCCAAAAAGAAGCAGAGCTAAAGTTTGACAAAGCCAGGGCTAAACAAATGGGTGTCCCTATTGAAAAATACTATGAGCTCAATGATGAACAGCTCAAAGCCCTGGAAATACTGAAAAAAGAAGTAGCCTCTGCCAAAGCTACCATATCTCTTGCCTTCAAAGAGGCAAGCAAAACCAAAATGCCTTCTTTGGATGTGCAAAGAAAACTTCTTGAAGCTGCTAGAGAATCAGCTGGTGAAAAGGAAGGTGAACAGGAAACGGGTGCTCAGGTCTTAGTGACCAAAACCAAGCAAGCATCCTCTGCAAGGGCCCAGTTCCACTTTGACAACTTGGCAAGGAAAAAGTTCCATGGTGTTGCTGATAGAAGGCTTGCCAAGGAACTTATTGTCAAAGTTGTCCCTATCTCAAGAAAAGGCAAACAGTGGAAGCTGCAAATAACAAGAATGGGTGCTACAGGCCCAGAACTAGAATCTTATGAGTACACTGATGTTGCACAAATGGGGTACAGGGAATGGGTTGAGCTGGAAGTTGCCCTGAGCCAGCCTAAGTCTGAAACGGCTAAGACTATCAGGGCATATGTTAAGAAGCTGATGGAGAGAGTGAAAGACCTTGGCCTGATCTCAAAAGAAGTAAGTGAGGGTGTCTCTATGACTTACCCCAAAATAAAGGCCAGGAGGACCAGAAAGGATTCTGAGCTGGAGGAACTCCTCATCTTGATTGAACAAGGTGATTATGCTATTGAAATCAAAGGAGTTGACTACAGCCTGCCCAGAGGAGTAGAGTTTGAAGAAGGAAAAGTGATTGAAGAACCTGAGTTGGGGGCATTTTTTGTAGATCCCCTGACACAGAAGAAGTGCTTTCAGAGAGCATCAGATCTATACAAGGTGGATCTGAAAGAGCTTGCAGCCTTCAGACTTGCAAACTTATTCAGGCAATCCAGCAAGTAGAGAGCGGCCATCTAGGACCAGCTCAGAGGCTTTTATGAGAGAGGAGAGCTTCAAGATCCCAAATTTATGTTTCTCAGAGTTGAAATTCAAGATCTGGAGGAAACAAGGGATGAACTTGAAAGGATATTTGAAGAAGGACTGCCACCACCAATGCAGTGAAGTCCACCTACTATCTGAGTAGGTGAAGGATGGAAGTTGTCCATCTGTTGGCCAGGCTAGCCATTATCTGCTCCCAACATCAACAAGCCAATTTGTTGAACTCTTTTGTACAATAGTTGTACTTAGTTACATCTGTTGTAACTTTTCTTATTTACATTAGTTGTAATATACAATAATACATTAGTTTTACTTTTGTAAAAACATGTGTTGTTTATGAAACAAAAATCAGTATATATAAACTGATCTTTTACTTTACTTAAATGTTGTAATTTCATTTCAGCAAGATGTATTGTAAAATGTATAATGATTATTGATTAAATCAGCTCAGACTGATTATTGCAAATAGGGGGAGATTGTTAGGCACAAATAGGCCTCAGTCAAACCTGCTCTACATCTTAGGGGGAGATTTTTAATCAAACTTGTTTGATACACTTGAAGGTATAATTTAAGGCCTGTTAATGCCTTATTGAAACCTGAAAAGTGATTTGCAATATCAGCCAAAGTTGTTTACCATGTTGCATTCGTTACAACAAAGGCAGTTTGTCCAAGCTGTTATGTCTGCTGAACAGGCTGGACATAAAATGTCTACGCTGCTCTATTCTGTTGAGTAGCTTGGACAGTTTACAAGTGTTCTGCTGTTTATGAACAAAACCTATTCTTTGTGAGCAGGGTAAACACTTTATGGAATATGATTCCAAGTCTTCATGTATTATTTTTGGCTACAAGATCAGTTTACAAGTCGAAGACAAAATGGAAAACAGAACTGCACAGCCTGACTACATTGTTCTGTTACATGAAGACAAACGGATATCTGAAAAGGGTGACAAACCTTTTCTTATATCAAAATGGCCTTACCAAAAGAAGAAAGATGCAAAGTGACATTCCTCTTTTGGTTAAAGCCTTATGCAACAGTGACAAAAAGGAAAAGACAAAGATTCTGCCATATGAAGACAAATATGCTTTATCAGAACGTGCAGAAAGGTGTCTTGACTTTTTGGAAAGACTTTCCACTATCTCATCTGTCCAATGAAGAGGCTTCACTGAGATTCTCCTTTTGAGTTTAAAAGGAAGTTTCTAAGGATTATGAGATATCAAGAGTGTGAAATCAGAACGTGTATTGAAGTGTGTTATTCCATGCATGCAAGTCTGCTTAAATAAAACAGTAGAGTGTGTCTAAGTTGTCTTTGTTTAAGCTGTCCATCTGAGTCTTGTAAAATCAGTGAGTACATCTACGTGAGTGTAAACATTGTATCTAGTCCGAGTGTGTCTTAGATTAGTTGAACATCTGTTGTATCTGTCATCTCAGCTTGAACCTATCCGCAGTCAAGCTTGTTTGTAATTAACACTTGTTAATAATATACACAAATATTGAGAAAAGATTGTTAAGTTTTTAATTGATCTAATCTGTTTGATTTTCATAACCTCATTTCTTCTGAGATTCTCTTTGTTACAACTCTTCCAGTGGATATTGGAATCTCCCGTTATCTTCAAAGTGCTAATTCTTTCAAGAACATCTATTTTTTAATATCATATATCTGATTTTCCATTTCATTCTGATATCTCCCAAAATTATTTGAATATCATCTCTAATATCAAATGAGCTGAATTTCATCATATCTCTTGAGCTTCAAAGCTGAAAATCTTTCTGCTAACTAAGATTATGCACCAATCTGAGTGATAGGCATAGATTTTGCTTCTATGGTCTAACTAGAACCGGAAGACCTTCCCAAGAAGCAAACCAACTGTAGTTTGTGTGGGTAAGGGTTCTGTAGGTCTATTAGTTGAGAAGTGTCAGTTATCACGGGATACTGACAGGGTCGAGCAGAGGTAAAATGTAAATGAGAGGGATATATTGAAAGGAGATACTGGTGCATTAGATCATGCTATCGTTATAAAGCTGACTGAATTTATTTCTCAAAAGTGAGCCTGAGGGAGATTAGTTGAAAAGAGATGAAAGCTGAGATTATACACACTTTTAAGACACATCGAGTCTAACAGTCTGTGTGACTATAAACTGCTAGTTCAACGTGACTAAGTCGGAACAAATAAGAGTGATTCTTTCATGTTAAATGGATTTCACGATGACTATTCGGAAATCCTACTAGTGTTAACAACACGCCAGCGCTGAACGTAGGTCACATAGATATTGTCTATTGCACCTGGGCTCGTTATTTCACAAAATGAATGTGTTTGATTTTCCCCAAAGTTGAAAAGCTTTGTTTTTGTTTTAAAAAGATATAGTATATATTCGAGGGGGAGTGAAATTCATTTTAGGGGGAGTGAGATAAATTTGTTTAGTTTAGGGGGAGAGGAGATCAATGTCTCTGAAGAATTTACATGATGTTCATATTTCTTTATGATCATCATGAGGGGGAGAAAAGCTAAAGTTCAGAGACAATTGTTAAGTAGTTTGAAGACAACTAAAGATAATTGCTACATCATATCAAGAGAATTGATCAAGGGAAGGAATTGAAAGCTATTCACGATTCAAGGGGGGAGTGTGCTTTCAAGAAAAAGAGAAAATCAGAGAAGAAGAGATGTGTAGATCAGAGAGAGACAATAAAGAAGACTTTATCTGAAGATTCATAGATTGAAGAGAAGAGAGACTGAGATTTGAGATTTGAAGTTTCAGAAGAGATCAAAGAAAAGAAGAAGTTTCAAGAAAAGAATCAACCTGAACAGAAATTTTATTGAAAATTGTTTTCATCTCTAAGGGGAAGATTGATGGGTACAATTATATATAGAGTTGAAAATAATAGATTGTAATAATTCAGGGTTAAATATGTAAATACTCAATTGTTGTTATTGAGTATAAATAGTGTATGTACGCATACATACAAATTACACAAGTTGGTAGAACAGTTAATAGATCTGATTAGAGAAAAAGATAAATTGCTTTGCAAGAAAGTCGTGAACCTCCAATGTAATATTCTCTCTTTAATCATTCAATATATTGTTGTTGATTGTTCTTGTACATATAATTGTTTTATTGTTAAATGAAATGCATGAAATATTGAATTAATAAACTCGATTAAAGCATTGATCAAACTCGAATACTTCTTTGTAAAACTCGATCAAAGCTATTAACATAGTATTACCCGAGTTTTAACAAATTATATAAAAACAAGTTCAGATTCAAACTTTTTTCAAAAAATTCATGAATTTACCTCAAATTGATGCCGAATATACGGTTTTCACATAGAAACACTTTTTAGAATGACACTTTGTCCAATTTCAGATTAAAAACCCAAAAATAGACAAAAAAAAAAAACGTGAAGAACACAAAAGTTTTTCAAAATCAGTAAAATTCAAATTACTTTTGGTGTGTTTGGAATTAAAATCTGAAACTTATATCAATGAATTCAAAACTAAAAACGTCACATTCGATCCAATTATCACATCATTTCATCCACAGAATCGAAATCCAAATTGATTCTATGAATTTTAAAAACTTTCGATGCAACGGTTCTTCAAAAAATATTATTTCAGATATAAAAATCACTCAAATTACTCCATATTTGTCTCTGATACCAATTGATAATTCAATATCTATCATGCAATTCAACAATCAAACACTAAGAACAACAATCATAAACACAAAATGTCGAATGCTTAGTATTTAGTATAGAGAAAGAATATTACATTGAGTTCTTCACTTTCTTGCACAACAAACTATTTTCAAATCTGTATCTTCTATTCTCAATACGTATCTCATGCGTATCTCCACTATTCCCCGCTATAGTACTATATATATATATATATGTGTGTATATATATATATATATATATATATATATATATATATATATATATATATATATATATATATATATATATATATATATATATATATATATATATATATATATATCTGTGTGTGTGTGTGTGTGTGTGTGTGTGTATATATATATATATATATATAAACACACACACACGCACACACAATACAAACTTTTGTGTATACAAAATACACCCCTAAACTTTTTATAATAAAATTGTTTTCTTCTCTATTTATAAATGTACCCAACAATCTTCTCCTTAGAGATGAAAGAAATTTTCAATTAAAGTTCAAATCAGAAACTTCAATCCTTTTCTCTTTTCTTCTCTTTTATCTCTAAACATCTTTGTCTCTCTCTGATCTTCATATCTCTTCTTTTCTGATCTTCTCTTTTCTTTTGAGCAAACTCTCCCCCTTGAACCATGAATAACTTTTGATTCTCTCCCTTGATCAATGAAAGATAACGTATCATATTTCATCTTTAAATCTTCTGTAGTGGTCACAATTGTCTTGAACTGTTGTTGCAATTAAACTACTCAGCAGTTGTCTGTGAACTATATCTTTTCTCCCCCTCATGATGATCATAAAAAAATATGAACATCATGCAAAATCTTCAGAGGCGTAAATGCAGTGAATTTACTGTAGCAGAATTTCAACAACAATTACATTGACAATTACAATTCAAATATATTACATTTGTGTCTCCCCCTCAAAAATGATATCCTCTCCCCCTATTCTGAACAAATATAACACTCCCCCTCAAATTAATACACTCTCCTTAAATAGTTTAACCAATAAAATATGAATAATTAAATAAACTAATTTAGTATATAAATAAAAATAATTTTTAGTAAATAAACATAGATTGATTTTACAAAATAAATAGGTATAATTAATAATAATAATATATTTAATAATTAATTAAATCATAATTTATCAAATTAATATTTTGAATTTAAAAACAGAAATAAAAATTAGTGTAAATTACAGAAAAGGTCCCTGTGGTTTGCTCAAAATTATGGAAATGATCCCTGGTTTAAAAATTACATAAATGGTCTTTCAAAACATTATTTATTTGCAGAATTGGTCTCTACATCTATTGAATTTTTCTAAATGATGATCTTGCCCTTATTCTCAAATTCAATTTTGGTCCTTATATTATTTAATTGGTTATGGTTTTAATCATTTTCATTATTTTTTGTTTTTGTTTTTGAATTTTTAAATGTTAATTTAATAAATTATGATTTAACTATTTTATTTAATTAGTTTTTTTAATTCTCTAGTATATATTCAATTTATTTATTTTACATTTAATTTTTTAACATGTTTATACATTTTTATACTTTTATACGTTAGCAACTAACAATTTAATTGTGTTAACATATTTTGATTTAATTATAATTTTACTAAAAATATATAAATCTAGAATTTTATTTGTTTTGATTAAGATATTTTGTAACGTTAACACTTTTTGAATTAAAATTTGTTTTTTTATTTTGATTTACATATTTTGCTACATTATTTTGTTTCAATTAAACTTAGTATTTTATTTATTCTATTATAAATACTTTGTTACATTAATACGTTCTGAGTTAATTGTATCTTTTAACAAAACGATGTCGACTTGACATTTGATTCATTTGATTTAAATAATTTTTTTATTTTATTACGTTACAATTTAATTATAATTTTTAAAAAATATAAAAAGTTAACATTATTTGCATAAACAGTCACGTTAATACCTGTTAATTTAATTATAATTTTTAACGTTTTGGTTTGCATATTTCTTTCTATACGTTTTGGTTTATTATTTCATTATATAGGTTTCGAAACGTATGTAACGAAACATATATACGTTTTATTCAAAACATATATACGTCTAAATATATGTATGTTTCATAACATATAAACTAATATACAAACCAAAACGCTAGATGTTACAATTAAATCGATAGGTATTAACGTGACAAAATATTTAAGAAAAAAACAAATAAAACAATAAGTTAATATATTGTCTTTAGAAGTTATAATTAATTGAAATGTATTAACACTAAAATATATTTAAATCAACACGAATAAAATGTCAAGTCGACATAGTTTTATCAAAAGTTATAGTTATATTTAAATGTGTTAATACAACAAAATATTTAAAATAGACCAAACAAAATACTGAGTTTAATTGAAACGGATTAATGTAGCAAAATATGTAAATCAAAACGAAAAAAGACTAAATTTAAATTGAAATGTATTAAAGTAAAAAAATATTTTAATTAAAACAAATAAAACCCTAAATTTATATATTTTTTTCTAAAATTATAATCAAATTAAATATGTTAACGTAATGAAATAGTTAGTTGATAATGTATAAAATATAAAAACATATAAATATTTTAACAAATGAAATGTAAATAAATAAATTGAATATATAAAATAGAATTAAAATAAATTAATTAAATCAAAATAATTAAATCACATTTTATTAAATTAGCATTTAAAATAAAAAAACAAAAAATTATAAAGTAACTAAAACCAAAACTAATTGGATACTGTATGGACCAAAATTGATTTTGAGAATAAGAGAAAATTCACCATTTAGAAAATGTCAAGAGATGGAAGGACCAATTCAGCAAATAAATAGTGTTTTGAGGGACCATTTATGCAATTTTTAAAGACGATCATTTCCATAATTTGGAGCAAACCACGGAGACCATTTCTGTAATTTACTCTAAAACCTAAGAAAAAGGATCAAAATTGAAATTACAAACTTCTAATTTAGAGAAGGGCAAAATCGTCATTTTTAAAAATTTTAGAAATAGAATGACCAATTTTGCAAGTAAAAGTGGTTTGAGGGACCGCCACTGCAACTTTGGAAGTTGACGGACTGTTTTCATAATTTTGAACAAACCACAGGGACCAATTCTGTAATTTACTCTATATTTTATTGGTTAAACTATTCGTGTAATATTATTATTTATATTTTTCCATCAAACTATTTCATTCCGTTAATAAATTTTGAATTTTATGTAAATTTTTATTTAAATTTACTAATTCATTACGTTTTGATTTAAGTTTAGTAATATATTGTTTTTGATTTAAATATTTTGTTACGCTAATATGTTATTATTTAAATTTATTACTTTATTTGTTTGGATTTAAATATTTTGTATGTCAATACGTTTTGATTTCAGTTTATTATTTTTTTTTTCATTTAAAATTTTGCTACGTTAATACTTAAGTGAAAATTAACAAAATATTTAAGTGAAAAAGAATAAAAGATATTTTGATTTAAGTGACTATAGTATTTTAGTCTTTTTGATTTACAAGTTTGCTACGTTAATACCCTAGTTGACGAATTTCTAAAACGGTGTCAAACTGAACAAACTATTCATCTAAACCAACCCAAAGAGACTAGGTTTTATCATTCCAAACAAGGAATTGATTTCTAAAAATCCTAAGTATTTGGAAAAGATTCAACAAGTTTTTACCTCTTTTTTATGATATGATATATATAGGTGTTGGGTTGAAGTCTTTAGTTTATGAAACATCGAAAGAAGTTTTAACCCAAGAGGATGAGAAACGAAATGAAAATAAAGAAAAGAAATGCCTTTTAAATATGATGATCTAAACGAGAGTTATCCTTATAGAGTACCTACTCTAGTGGAGGACTTCTTGTCTAGCTATTGAGAGGCTGAAATGATCGCAGAACCTGTCAAACCAATCCCTCATCTTTACATTCCTACAAAAGTTCTTCAACATAAAATAGAAGTTTTAGAAAAGGAATTAAAGTCGACTCGAAAGAAAGCTCTTGATTATGAAGAAGCTCTTCTCAAGAGTGAGGAAAAATTGGCAAATCAAAGTTTTCAACAAAATGTATAATTAATCATCTACAATGAAAATTTTGACATGGTTTCAAAAAGTGTATTTTCTCACTTAAATGGCTCAAAAGTTTCTCATTCTACCAACGCCCCTCTCACATCATCTAAAAAAGGTAAAGCCAAATTTGAAGTTTCTTTAGTCAGTTGTAAAGGTGAGTGCTCCAAATCTCATAAAGCTGAGGTTTCAAAGAAGACTCAGAGTCGGTCTAAGTCTTCCAAGAAACTCACTCACCAAGGAAAAGAAAATTTTTCAAAGTCTAAGTCTTTCATCCGTAGTGACTCTCATCGGTTGTTCCTACAGATCATGTGAGAAGAGTGCCCAAAACGACCATGCAAGACTTTTCCAGTTTTATTGTGAAGAAGATTGTAATGCGAGATGAATTTGTTTCTAGAGATAAGTTGCATGTAATCTCATAATAAATTATGTCCAACTCATTTTAGACGTCAAGTACTTGTATTGAATGCTTTAGTGCTTTATCCTGTTAAAAGAATTCGGAAAAAGAAAGTAAAAAATACTGCATCATCGGCCACCACAAAAACTGAGACTTGTACTTTGCCTAGGCCCAAACCCAAAGCAAATGTTAAACAAGTTTCAAAAAGTCCAAAACCGAAGGTAATTTCATCGCCTAAGGTTCCAAAGTCTGTTAAATCCAATCATAAATGGATTCCAAAAGGCTCTGCATTCAGTCCATACATAACTGCTAAATGGGTTCCTAAGATTGTAAACATGCTATATTCTCCTAGAACACCTAACCCAAAAGGACCCATCCTATGGTGGGTACCCAAAGTTGTGTAATTTTAATGCAGATGGTTCTTGGCTACTTCAGATCAAGACCCAGACTTCATTGAACTGGCTTCTAGTTATCTTATACTAGGACCCGTTCTTCTGTTTGTCGGTTGTGCTTAAAGCGACATGTTTGGCTTCTGTGCACTCAGCTTAGGCTCCGGTTAAAATCATCATGTTTTCTGAACATCTCAGTTCAGAACACGGTATGCATGTTAATTTATGATGGATGTGTTTAATGCCTATAGACTTTCATTGTATGCATTTTTTGTTTTCAGGAAAAATTCATCTGGTATATGGATTCGGGTTGCTCTAAGCACATGACTGGTAGGGGAGTGTTGTTGTCCAACATAGTAGAACAGTATTGTGGGACAGTCAAATTCGGGAGTAATAATCATGCTCGTATAAAAGGATATGGGGATTTGGTCTTAAATAATCTAGTCGTCAAGGATGTTGACTATGTTGAGGGGTTATCTCATAATTTGTTTAGCATAAGACAACTCTGCAATAAAGGGCGAGAGGTTACATTTAGGGCTAAGAACTGTAGTGTTAAGAGTTTTGATGGAAAAGAAATTTTATCCGGTTCCCGAAGCTCTAACATTTACACCATAGACGTAGCCAAGCTTATGGTTAAGGATAGCATCTGCCTACTATCAAAGGCCTCTTCAAAACACTCTTGGTTATGGCACCGTAGGTTATCCCATCTAAACATCGATGATATAAACAAGCTGGCGTTGAAACAACTGGTAAAACGACTTCCAGAATTAAGATATGAAAAAGATCATTTGTGTGGAGCACGTGAGAAAGGAAAAATGAAAAGATCATCTCACAAATCGAAACCCGAACCATCATCAAAAAGAGTACTGGAGTTACTTCATATGGATTTGTGTGGTCCCATGTGAACACAAAGCGTAAATGGGAAGCGATACCTGTTGGTTATCGTCGACGACTCTTTGCGATGTACCTGGGTTAATTTCTTGCGATCCAAGGATGAGACAGCTCAAGAGATCATAGATTTTATTAAGAGTGTTGAAACCCAACAACAGCTGTATGTTCAATCAATCCGATCTGATAACGGCACGAAATTCAAGAATTCGGTAGTTGAGAGCTTCCTTCGATCCAAAGGTATTCATCATCAGTTTTCAGCTGCTAGAACACCTCAACAAAATGGAATCGTTGAGAGGCGTTACCATACCCTTGTGGAAGCTGCTCGCACAATGCTGACATACGCAAAGCTACCTCCGTTCTTGTGGGTCGTGTAACAACCTAACTTTTAGTCGATCATGTAATGCTTAATTTTGAGATAATAATATAATTTTTTTATATTATTTATGTTGCAAATATTAATTAAGAATGAAAATTTATTAAGTAAAATATAATTTTAAATTATATTTATGATATAATTAAAATGAGTAAAATAAAAGGAGATATAAAATACAAAAGTTTAGTGGGTTAAGTTACAAATATGATAAATTAATATATAAACCTCAAAATGATCATTTAAGATCATTAAACACCAAACACTCTCACTCTACTCTCTCTCTAACACCATACGGCTAACCTCACAAATGATTAAGAAATTTCATTGAATTGCCATTAATTGAAGAATTGAAGTCAAGAGAAGATACAACAATCATCATTCATCATCACTTAGCAAGATTTAAAGGTAATAATTTCTTAAAATATTGAAATTTATATGTTTGGTCCGATTTTGCTAGAAAACCAAAAATACAAGAATTATAACAAGAATATGTTGTTGCATGTTCAAGTTTTTAGTAAATAATCATGTGTTTAAGTAAAAAGATGTTAAAGAAACAAAGATTTTAGTTTGGATCATTCAAATAAAGATGAAAATCGGTATTTTTATAAATAATGGTGTTCTTGACAAAAAAAAATAGCATATTTTGGATGATCTTGATCAAATTAGTGTGTTTATGATAGGGAAAAATGTATAAAATTAACCCAATAATGATAATATAACTATATATTAAATTGCATGTTGATAAATATGAATTTTGTGAATTATTTGATAAAATCCGTATGAACATATTCAAGAACAATAAGAACATATTTCTGGGAAATTATGAAGATAAGCATCCGAATTCGGTTGAACCCGAATTCGGATGAGGGGTTCAATCCAAATGATACCAATTTCGGATAAGATGCCCATTTCGGATGCTTTCATTCGGATCCTTATAATTTCGGATGACCAATTTCGGACTAGTCAAATTCGGTCCAAATTTCGGATGCCTATTTCGGTCGGTTCTAATTCGGGTTAGCCACTCGGTCCGAATCCGGGTGCCTGATCCGGATTGGTCAGAATTCGGATGACCAATCCGGATGGTCCGAATTTAATGGATCCGAATCCGAATGATTATTTTGATATTTTAAACATCACAAATAAATGATACTTTATAAATACAAAACCATTAATTTAGGATGAATGAATTATGAAATAAGCAACATGGTATAAATTTATATATCTTTTTGAGAATTCAAGAAACAAAGAATTTTTAACAAAATAGAGATAAGATATCAGTTATCAGAATCAGATCAGATAAAGAATTAGACTTAAAATGTTCTTGCTATGAATGATTTTTGAACGGGTTCAGTTATATTCTGAACAAAGGTTTAAGAGATCGAAAGCGGGTCATTGATTTGAAAAGAATTGACAGAGATCAGAAAGACAAAAGATTAAAGATAAAATCCTGAGATAACTCAGGTGGCAGATTTTTATATCTGTTTGATAGAGACCCTAACACTGTGAGTTATAGATATTCAGATTTATCATGCTTGAATTTCCGGTTGAGACATATTGTTGATGCTAGATTAAATTGACATTCATATTATCAACTGGATTGTGACATGTGCACACTATGGTTCGGTGTTGCCTAGTGGATCATGCTAGCTATTTGATCATCATTTCATATGTTATTGCATTTATAGTTCATTTTTTATACTGCTTTGAGACTACTGCTATCATGACTTTGATTACGTATGCTTCATCATTGCATATACTTGACATATTGATTCAGCTTGATTAGCCTTGATTGGTCTATTGTCCTAGACCTGGCTATTTCACCAGTTCTATTGAACTTGGTAATGACCTCCGATGTTCCGCCACGATGATTTACTGGTAGCTAGCCCAGTATGTGGCTGATCCCCACGATTTAAGCATGAGCGTGGCTTGAGCATCATCCGACTCTATGACTTCTATGTCTCAATCATGAGGGCTGTAGCGGCAGCCAAGACATATCACGCTAGACTGATGATCCGCTTGACATTGCATGTTAATTTGAAAATCTAATTACTCATTAAGCATTGCTTACGGTTGCTACATTAACATTTTTACAGGAAAAGATAAAGGAAAGTCACCTGCGGGACCTAGTACTTAGGTCATAGAAGAATCAAGTGAAGTTTTCATAGACCTCTACTCAGCAAAAGCTTTTTGGTATCGATGGAAGATATTCATGTGGTGTTCTGGGTAGTTTTATCTTGATATATGATGACATGAATTAGATTAGACTTGTGCCCTTTATAAGTTTAATTTAAAAACTTTAACCTGTATTAAACTTAATCCTAATATGCTTGTACCTGTAATTTATAATTCCTCAATTAATTACTCTATCTTAGTTTGATTGATATCGTATTGCATGATGTGGGACCTAGACTCGTCTCTACCGCCCCGTGAGGGGTGGTCTTCACAGGATGGTATCAGAGCCCATAGTTTGAGGGAATCAAGTATTACGTGAGTATACTTGATCTCAAACTGAAGCAATACATATGTATCAATCATTTAGGTGGTTTGAACTGAGATAGGATGTACAGACTATTAGGATGGGAAAAAGTGTACATAGATCTAAGTCTATAAACTGATAGTTAAATGATTTTTAATTTTCAGAAAAGATGTCAGGATCAGGATCAGGTGACATACCAAACAACATGACCCCACAACAAATGTTCGAAATGATGCAACAACTATTAGCCCAACATTCTGAACAACAATATAAGACAATGCAAGAACAGTTTCAGGCCAGAGATGAGGCCGAAGCTAAAAGACGGGAAGATAAAAAGAATAAGCGAAAAGAAAAGCAAGTCCAGACTAATGAATTTGATTCTGATAACACAAATCCTGAAACCCAAATTGCTCAGCCAAAAGGATGCAAGTTTAAAGATTTTAAAGCGAGCGGTGGCCTGAACTTCGAGGGTACAGTGAATCCAATTCAGGCGATGGATTGGATTAGCCACACCGAAGAAATCTTCAGAATATCTGATTGTTTAGAATCTAAGAATGTGAGCTATGCTTCTGCGTTATTTGTCGGCGCTGCCCGTGCTTGGTGGAAGACTAAGAGGAGCATTTATGGCGAGGAGGTTATCCAGAGTCTAGAGTGGGAACAATTCTTAGACATGTTCAATGCTAAATATTGTCCGATTGATCAACAAGACAAGATGGAAGTTCAACTAATGCAGCTGACCCAAGGAAGAAAGACTGTTGATGAGTACGAGCATGAATTCTCACGATTGTGCGGCTACTCTTCGTATCAAGTAGCTACCGAGGAGAGAAAGATGAATAGATTCCGTGGAGGACTCAACCCAAGATACCGACATCCGATGAGCGCGATAAGATACAAGAGTTACTTAGAAATGGTTGAAGCAGCTAGACAGATCGAGAGGGGTTATCTAGAATATGGCGATCAGCTTTATGCTCCATCAGCTAATCCAATATGTCCTTCTCCTCCGAAGAAGCAGAGATTCGGCAGATTCTTCAGGCCAAACAAATCTCAGACTCAGCAATCTCAACAATCCCAACTGAAAGCCCAAGCGTATTCACTAACGAACGAGCCACGATTCTGCAAGAGATGCAGAAAGTCACACATGGGGCTGTGTAACCCAGATGACGTCACTTGCTTTGCGTGCAATAGAATTGGTCACAGTAGCGAAGAGTGTCCACAGCAGGGACGTGGATGTGCGAAATGCGGGAAAAGAGGACACTTCATGTATCAGTGTCGCAGCGGGCAACGATTTCAGTCGCAATCATCAGCGGGAGGTTCTACAGTAAAGAGTTCTGCTGCAACTCCGACAGCAAGGACACGTGAGTTCCAGATAACAGCAGAAGAAGCGAGAGAAACACCTGACGTAGTTACCAGTACGTTTCTGTTAAATACGATACCTGCTCGCGTACTATTTGATTCTGGCGCTAGTCGTTCCTTTATATCGACTTCTTTTTCATCAAGATTATCTAAATCCCCGTCAAAGCTTCCTGTTGTAATTGATATCGAGACAGCCAATAACAACTATGTTATGGCTGATTCTATACACCGAAACTGCACTCTACTCGTCGATAACATCGTGTTCAACCTCGACCTTATCCCGATTCCGTTGAAAGAGTTTGACGTCATCATCGGCATGGACTGGCTAACGAATAACGAGGCTACGATCGTCTGCAATCGGCGAGTCATCAGAACTAGGTCCTCAGACGGCCGAGTATTGGAGATCAAAGGAGAGAAAAGAAAAGGTGCTCACTGCTTCATTTCTGTAGAGAAAGCTCACAAATGTTTGTCTAAGGGTCACGAATCTTATCTGTGCTACGTCTCTTCTGAATCTAACTATGAAAAGAAAACCCTAGCTGATATTCCTATCGTCTGTGAGTTTCCAGACGTCTTTCCCGATGATATTTCTGGAGTACCACCAGAACGTCAAGTCGAATTCGGCATTGACTTAGTTCCTGGTGCGGCTCCCATTGCAAAAGCTCCTTACAGACTTGCACCTGCAGAAATGCAGGAAATGTCAAAGTAGTTGCAAGAGCTGTTAGAGAAGGTTTTATCCGACCGAGTTCATCTCCGTGGGGTGCACCTGTCTTATTCGTTAAGAAGAAAGACGGAACTTTTCGTATGTGCATCGACTACCGCGAGTTGAACAAAGTTACTATAAAGAATAAATATCCTCTGCCCAGGATCGATGATCTGTTTGATCAGCTACAAGGAGCCAGTTATTTCTTGAAAATAGATCTTCGTTCTGGGTATCATCAGTTGAAAGTTAAAGATGAGGATGTTCCAAAGACAGCCTTCCGAACAAGATACGGTCATTACAAATTTCTCGTGATGCCGTTCGGCTTATCGAATGCACCAGCGGCGTTCATGGATCTCATGAATCGCGTGTGCAGACCAATGCTGGATAAGTCAGTTATCGTATTCATAGACGATATCCTGATTTACTTCAAAACGGAGGATGATCATTCTAATCAGCTACGACAATTGCTAGAGTTACTGAGAAAAGAAAGACTCTACGCAAAATTCTCTAAGTGCGAATTCTAGCTCAGACAGGTATAACTTTACATTGTCTTGAGCTATTCCTTAAGCGTTCTTTGATTGAACAAAACTTGAAACTCTACTTTGTTGCTTTTATAGATTCAATTCCTTGGCCATGTTGTTTCTGGCGAAGGTATTATTGTCGATCCTTCTAAAGTCGAGGCCGTTCAAAAATGGCAAACGCCTCGCAATGCCTCTGAGATAAGAAGTTTCCTTGGATTGGCCGGTTATTATCGGTGATTCATAAAGGACTTCTCGAAGATTGCTGTGCCACTTACGATGTTAACACGAAAGAATACTCCTTTCGTTTGGACCGATAAACAGCAAGAGGCGTTTGACATTCTGAAACAGAAGCTTATTCAAGCGCCGATCCTAGCCTTACCAAAAGGCAATGATGATTTTGTCGTTTACAGCGACACATCTGGTACTGGCTTAGGATGTGTTCTCATGCAAAAGGGAAAAGTAATTGCCTACGCTTCAAGGCAATTGAAGGATTACGAGAAAAGTGCACCGACTCATGATCTTGAGTTGGCTGCCGTTACCGTTGCACTGAAAATCTGGCGTCATTACCTTTATGGGACTCGGTGTCAGCTCTACACCGATCATAAGAGTCTCAAACATCTTTTTACTCAAAAAGATCTGAATACGAAACAGCGACTATCCTTAGAGCTTTTCAAGGACTATGATTGCGAGATCCTATATCATCCCGGCAAAGCTAATGTTGTCGCAGATGCTTTGAGTAGAAAAGTTTATCCAGAAAAGCACTGCTATGCCCTAAATCTGGTTATATTCTCTTCTGATCTTATTGAAGACATCAGAGTTGCTCAAGCTGAAGCACTGAAAGAAGAGAATCTTTGTTATGAAAATCTTAAAGGGCAGCTACAATTTCTAACTCTGAATCATTTGGGACTTCACTGTCTCAAGGGAAACCAAATCTGGGTTCCTAAGTATGGTTCAATTCGCAACACTCTTCTATCTGAAGCTCATCAGTCCAAATTATCTGTTCATCCTGGAAGCTCAAATATGTATTTCGATCTAAAAGTTGATTACTGGTGGCTAGGAATGAAGAAAGACATTGGTAAATGTGTTGAAAGCTGCAGAGTGTGTCAGATGCTAAAGGCAGAACATCAGAAACCCTTCGGGGATATGCAACCACTGCCAGTTCCTGAATGGAAGTGGGAGCATATAACTATGGACTTCATCACGAAGTTGCCTAAGACCAAGAGACAACACGACTCCATCTGGGTAGTCGTGGATCGATTAACAAAGTCAGCACATTTCATACCGATGAAAGAAACTTATTCTCTTGATAGATTGGCACAGATGTACATCACTGAAATTATCACTCGTCACGGTGTGCCAAAGTCTATCGTATCTGATCGTGATAGTCGTTTCACATGTAGATTCTGGCAAGCTCTACAAGACGGGATGGGTACTCGGATCTCTATGAGTACTGCTTATCATCTTAATGCAGATGGCTTGAGTGAGCGTACTATCATAACTCTCGAAGATATGCTTCGTGCCTGTGTTCTTGATTTAGGTGGTAACTGGGATGACCACTTGCCTCTGGTCGAATTCTCATACAACAACAGTTATCATTCTACGATCAAGATGGCTCCTTTTGAAGCTCTATACGGAAGAAAGTGCAGAACTCCCACCTGTTGGCGTGAAACAGGTGAATCGCTAATAGCGGGTCCTGCCCTTCTACAGTTGACTTATGAGAAGATTCAACTTGTTAGAAGAAACATCCTTGAAGCTCAAAGCAGGCAGAAGTCATATTATGATAATCGACACAGATCTATCAGCTTTGCGGTTAACGATTGGGTGATGCTGAAAGTATCCCCAATGAAGAATGTGGTGAGATTCATAAAGAGAAACAAGCTAGCTCCGAGATTCATCGGTCCGTTCAAGATTGTCGAAAAGATAGGAAATCAATCTTATCGTCTTGAACTACCAGCGGACTTATCTGGAATACATCCTGTATTTCATGTCAGTCATCTGAGAAAGAGCTTAGCAGATGAAAGAGAAGTTCAAATACCACATGTTAACCTGCAAGTTGATGAAAAGCTTCGAGTAGTTGAAGAGCCAGAATGTATTCTGGACTCGAAGACCAAAAAGCTTCGGAATAAAGAAATACAGATGGTGCTCGTCCAGTGGAAACACCACAAAGGTTCGCATCAGTCTTGGGAATCTGAAGATGTTATGAAAGCTACTTATCCCAGTTTGTTCGAACATAGCTAACTTCGGGGACGAAGTTTGTGCGTGGTGGAGCCCATTCTGTAACAACCTAACTTTTAGCCGATCATGTAATGCTTAATTTTGAGATAATAGTATAATTTTGTTATATTATTTATGTTGCAAATATTAATTAAGAATGAAAATTTATTAAGTAAAATATAATTTTAAATTATATTTATGATATAATTAAAATGAGTAACATAAAAGGAGATATAAAATACAAAAGTTTAGTGGGTTAAGTTACAAATATGATCAATTAATATATAAACCTCAAAATGATCATTTAAGATCATTAAACACCAAACACTCTCTCTCTACTCTCTCTCTAACACCATACGACTAACCTCACAAATGATCAAGAAATTTCATTGAATTGCAATTAATTGAAGAATTGAAGTCAAGAGAAGATACAACAATCATCATTCATCATCAATTAGCAAGATTTAAAGGTAATAATTTCTTAAAATATTGAAATTTATATCTTTGGTCTGGTTTTAATAGAAAACCAAAAATACAAGAATTATAACAAGAATATGTTGTTGCATGTTCAAGTTTTTAGTAAATAATCATGTGTTTAAGTTAAAAGATGTTCAAGAAACAAAGATTTTAGTTTGGATCATTCAAATAAAGATGAAAATCGGTATTTTTATAAATAATGGTGTTCTTGACAAAAAAAATAGCATATTTTGGATGATCTTGATCAAATTAGTGTGTTTATGATAGGGAAAAATGTATAAAATTAACCCAATAATGATAATATAACTATATATTAAATTGCATGTTGATAAATATGAATTTTGTGAATTATTTGATAAAATCCGTATGAACATATTCAAGAACAATAAGAACATATTTCTGGAAAATTATGAAGATACGCATCCGAATTCGGTTGAACCCGAATTCGGATGAGGGGTTCAATCCGGATGATACCAATTTCGGATAAGATGCCCATTTCGGATGCTTTCATTCGGATCCTTATAATCGGATGACCAATATCGGACTAGTCAAATTCGGTCCAAATTTCGGATGCCTATTTCGGTCGGTTCTAATTCGGGTTAGCCACTCGGTCCGAATCCGGGTGCCTGATCCGGATTGGTCCGAATTCGGATGACCAATCCGGATGGTCCGAATTTAATGGATCCGAATCCGAATGATTATTTTGATATTTTAAACATCACAAATAAATGATACTTTATAAATACAAAACCATGAATTTAGGTTGAATGAATTATGAAATAAGCAACATGGTATATATTTATATATCTTTTTGAGAATTCAAGAAACAAAGAATTTTTAACAAAATAGAGATGAGATATCAGTTATCAGAATCAGATCAGATAAAGAATTAGACTTAAAATGTTCTTGCTATGAATGATTTTTGAACAGGTTCAGTTATATTCTGAACAAAGAGTTAAAGAATAAAGAGATCGAAAGCGGGTCATTGATTTGAAAAGAATTGATAGAGATCAGAAAGACAAAAGATTAAAGATAAAATCCTGAGATAACTCATGTGGCACATTTTTATATCTGTTTGATAAAGACCCTAACACTGTGAGTTATAGATATTCAGATTTATCATGCTTGAATTTCCGGTTGAGACATATTGTTGATGCTAGATTAAATTGACATTCATATTATCAGCTGGATTGTGACCTGTGCACACTATGGTTCGGTGTTGCCCAGTGGATCATGATAGCTATTTGATCATCATTTCATATGTTATTGCATTAATAGTTCATTTCTGATACTACTTTGAGACTACTGCTATCATGACTTTGATTACGTATGCTTCATCATTGCATATACTTGACATATTGATTCAGCTTGATTAGCCTTGATTGGTCTATTGTCCTAGACCTGGCTATTTCACCAGTTCTATTGAACTTGGTAATGATCTTCGATGTTCCGCCACGTTGATTTACTGGTAGCTAGCCCAGTATGTGGCTGATCCCCACGATTTAAGCATGAGCGTGGCTTGAGCATCATCCGACTCTATGACTTCTATGTCTCAATCATGAGGGCTGTAGCGGCAGCCAAGACATATCACGCTAGACTGATGATCCGCTTGACATTGCATGTTAATTTGAAAATCTAATTACTCATTAAGCATTGCTTACGGTTGCTACATTAACATTTTTACAGGAAAAGATAAAGGAAAGTCACCTGCGGGACCTAGTACTTAGGTCATAGAAGAATCAAGTGAAGTTTTCATAGACCTCTACTCAGCAAAAGCTTTTTGGTATCGATTGGAAGATATTCATGTGGTGTTCTGGGTAGTTTTATCTTGATATATGATGACATGAATTAGATTAGACTTGTGCCCTTTATAAGTTTAATTTAAAAACTTTAACCTGTATTAAACTTAATCCTAATATGCTTGTACCTGTAATTTATAATTCCGCAATTAATTACTCTATCTTAGTTTGATTGATATCGTATTGCATGATGTGGGACCTAGACTCGTGTCTACCGCCCCGTGAGGGGTGGTCTTCACAGGCCGAAGCCGTGTCAACAACTTGTTACACGCAGAATCGCTCCATTATCCATAAGCGCTTCAATAAAACTCCTTACCAACTCTTTCTAAATAAAGTTCCTTTTATCAAGTACTTATGTGTATTTGGTTGCAGGTGTTATGTGCTTAACGACAAGGACAACCTCGGGAAATTCAACGAGAAGGTGGATGAAGCGATCTTCATAGGATACTCATCCAACTCGAAGGCATATCACGTATACAACACTCGCACCAGGACAGTCAATGAGAGTGTGCATGTCACATTCGATGAAATGGCTGAACTGGCACCTGAAGTTGACCAATCAGGACCACGCATTACACCAATGCCTGAAGACTCTTCACAATCTTCTTCTTTTTCTCCTTCTGATATACTTAATTTATTTGATCTGTTTTATGTATAATTTTTTGGCTCTATTGCTAATACTTCTAATGTTTCTTCTTATGTAGTTAACACATCCAATGATTCAACTGCGCAACAAACTCCATCTGATCCACCTATTACTTTATATCCTCCACCATCCACTTCATCCACTGATACATCTCCAGTTGAATCTACTCATGAAATGCCCTCACACATAATGCCAAACATTATTCCTTTAACTGATCAAGCCGAACCCGAACTGGAACCAGTGGTACCTTCATTCGAATCCATCGACTCATCATCCATTCCCACATTCACCACAGAGCTTCCATCCCGTTCACCCCTTCCGCACGAGACAAAATGGACCCGGAGTCACACAACCGAACAAAACATTGGTGATCTCTCTACTGGTGTCCAAACTCGAAGGGCATATGCTAATGAATGTCTCTTTGCGTCTATCCTTAGCATGATAGAGCATTCTCGTGTGGAAGAAGCCTTGTAAGACCCAGACTGGATTGTGGCAATGCAGGAAGAGCTCAACCAGTTTGCACAACTTAGAGTATGGCGGTTAGCTCCCATACCAAAGACCGAACCATAATCGGAACAAGTGGATTTTTAAGAACAAACGAGATGAAAACGACATCGTGGTAAAAAATAAAGCAAGACTTGTCGCCAAAGGCTACCGACAGCAAGAAGGCATAGATTATGACGAGACCTTAGCTCCAGTTGCACGAATAGAAGCGATCAGAATCTTCTTGACGTACGCGGCACACAAAGATTTCAAAGTGTACCAGATGGACGTCAACACAACCTTCTCGGAACGGTGAGCTCAACGAATAGGTGTACGTTGAACAACCACAAGGATTTGTTGATGCACATAAACCAGACCATGTTTATGTGCTAGACAAAGCCCTCTATGGTTTGAAACAAGCACCTCGAGCATGGTATGACAGTCTTTCTAACTTTTTTATCTCCGCTAGTTTCAGCAAAGGTGTGGTGGACACAACATTGTTCACTAAAAAGGAAGCACATAATGCTAGTCCAAATATATGTCGACGTTATTATATTGGATCTACTGACTGTAATTTCTGTAAGGATTTCTCATTCCTAATGGAGTCCCGGTTTGAGATGAGTATGATGGGGGAAATGAATTTTTTTCCTTGGATTACAAGTCAAACAACTTGAAAATGGGATTTTTGTGAACCAGTCAAAATATACTCTTGACATTCACAAGAAGTATAAGTTAAACTCTTACACAAGTATCGCAACTCCTATGGCTTCAAACTGTAAGTTAGACACTGATCATGCCGGGAAATGTGTTGATAATACAACTTACAGAGGAATGATTGGATCCTTACTATATCTTACGACTAGTAGACCAAATATAATGTTTCAACATGTCTTTGTGCTCGTTTTCAGGCCGACCCAAAAGAATCACACCTAACTGCGGTAAAACGCATTTTTCGTTATCTTAAGGGTACACCCGATCTTGGTCTCTGGTATCCAGAGGGAACAAATTTTGATCTTACTGCATTTTCAGATGCTGATTTTGCAGGTTGTAGAGTTGATAGGAAAAGCACTTCAGGCGGAATACAGTTTTTGGAGGACAGACCGGTGAGTTGGTCTTCCAAAAAGCAGAATTGTGTTTCCACATCCACAACAGAAGTTGAGTATGTAGCAGCCGCAAGCTATTGCTCTCAAGTGCTGTGGATGAGAACACAGTTACGTGATTATGGATTCTCGCTCACCAATATCCCAAAATATTGTGATTCTAGAAGTGCGATTGCTATTTCTTGCAATCCCGTGCAACACTCACGAACAAAACACATAGATATCAGGTATCATTTTATTAAAGATCATGTAGAAAAGGGGACAATTGAACTCTATTTTGTGGGCACAGAATTTCAACTTGCTGATATTTTTACTAAAGCTTTAGACGAACCTCGTTTTCAGTTTTTAGTATCACATATCGGTATGTTGAAGCCACCTTCTAGTTAAATTTGAGTCGTTTTCTAAAATAATTCCATTTCAAACATACGTGTTTGAAACTCCTTTATTTAGAAAATATATGTTCTTTAAATTTAAAGGTTATGTCACAAAATTAAATTCAATATTTCTTTAGCTATGTATATTTTTAATGATTAATGATCCTGACATTTTGTATGTGAATTGTTCATAGTTGAGTGGGACGTTGACAATATCCATGTTTGTCTGTATCTAAAAGGTTAAATGGGTTCTAAAGTTTAGATCAGAAAGGATATGTGTTTAATTGAGGGGGAGTAACTTCAGGATGTTAGTGTATGATAACTTAGTTTTAATTTTCTAATATTTTAAGTCTTAGGTTGATTTTAATTTTAATTTTAAGTAATCTTTCAGAAAGACACGAAAAGATTTTATGTTTTAACTAGCGTGTTAATTTTCTAAAAAGTCAAAAATATTTTATTTTGTTTGTGTCTTAGTATAATTTTATTTTTTAGTATAGTTTTAAAGAAAATCACAAAATATTTTTCTTGGTTCCTATTTTTAATTTAGTTTATTTTTGCCTTGTCAAACTTACCAGTTTTGATAAATTAAGCCAAATTTTATCTGGTTAGTCTATCTTATATTTTGTCTTCATATTTAATCTAAATAAAAAAATACAAAATGATTTTTGAGAGGACTCTTTTTGTTTCCGTTTTATTTAGTCTTTAGTTATAAAATTTTTAAAAGCCCAAATTTTTGTTTAGTCTTTAATCTTTTTAAAACCGGCTGGCCTAATTTACAAGGAAATGTGCAGATGTCTCTGACCCGACCCGCCCCGCGATTATAAATAGGTGGGTGTAGGTTTCTTCTTCATTAAGCTACTCCTTCTTCTTCCTTCTCTTTCTCCGACGCCCAAACAACCTCCCAAACCGCCATTTTCACCGTTTTTGAGCTCTCAACTTACAATCACAACCGATTTTCATCCATTTTTCTTGCATTTTATCGCATCTGCACCTCCAGGTATCACTTTACTGCTTTATTTTAGCTTCTAACATATTATATCGTGTTTTTAATTTTCAAGTTTTTAAAGGGTTTTATGTTCAGTTTTTAGCATTTTTAGGTAGTTTAATATGCTCATTTTAAGTTAGTGTAGTTAATAAAATGTTCCTTACATGTTTTAGCAATAGGATCTACATTTTCTTTCATTTTTAATCATATTTAGAATTGTTCATGTTGCTTGTGCGTGAACACATTAACTGCAAAATTGACTAAGTCTTCAACTCGGATCATCCGAACTTCGGACCATCCTAACTTCGGATGAATCCTACTTAGGTAATTTTTCAGTTTTAATGTTCACATATATGGACCCTTTCGAAATTTGGATTCATCTGAAATTTGGATGGCAGAACCTTAGAAAATTTACAAGTATATTATATGTGCCACCGGAATTTCGGTTCACCCGAAATTCGGATGCACTCATATAATATCAATTGTATGTTTTATGCAACTAAGTCTTTGTCTCGGTCCATCCAAATTTGGCTCCATCCGAATTTTACCTCTCATGTTTATTTTCTAAGTGTTCAGCATTTTAACCAGCACCAGAATTCGGACCAACCGAATTTGGACTCCGAATTCGGTCCATATCCGAATTTGTCATTTATGTGTATTTTCTAAGTGTTCCTCATTTTCATCATCCGAAATTCGGATCCATCTGAATTTTGGTTCCCCCACTTTAGTTTCATACTTAGTTTATTATGTCATGCATCATTTCAATCTGAATTCTATCCCACCAGAAATTCGGATCATCTCATCCGAATTTCCCATGCACCCATATTCGGATCACTCATTCATCATTTCGGTTTGTAGCTCCCAAAAGATATCCCTAGTATGTTGTTCTAAAGCTGTAGAGGGGGGGGGGGGGGGGGGGGGGTGAATACATCAAATTAAAACTCAACACACTTTTCTCAATGTTTATTTATATTATCAACAAGTGTTAACTACAAACAAGCTTGAACTGCGGAATGATTCAAGCTGAGATGACAGATACAACAGATGTTTAACTAATCCAAGACACACTCAGACTAGGTACAATGAATACATTCACTAAGATGAACTCACTGTTTACAAGACACAGATGTAAAGCTTAAATAAGAACAACTTGGACACACATTACTGTTTTATTCAAGCAGAGTTGCATGCATGAAAAACACACTTCTATGCACGATCTGAATTTCTCACTCTTGGTTGTCTCACATTCTTTAGAAGCTTCCTTTTATACTCTCACTGAGAATCTCTGTGAAGCTTCCTCATTGGACAAGGAGATAGTGGGATGTCTTTCCAAAAAGACAAAAGAACTTTTCTGCACATTCAGATAAAGCAGACTTGTCTCTACATGGCAGAATCTTTGTCTTTTTCTTTTTGTCTCTGTCGCAGAAGGCTTTAACCAAAAGAGGAATGTCAACTTTGAACCTTTCATCTTCTGTTAAGGCCATTTTGATATAAGAAATGGTCTGTCACCCATTTCAAATATGTCTTCATGTAACAGAACAGTGTAGGCAGTCTTTTGCAGCTTCTGTTTTCCACTTTGTCTTCGACTTTGTAAACTGATCTTGTATTCCAAAACAATACATGAGGACTTGGAAAAATATTCCATAAAGTGTTTAGACTGTGCACAAAGAACAGGTTCTGTTCACAAAGAACATAATACTTAGTATTTGTCCAAGCTGCTCAACAGGATAGAGCAGCGTAGACAAGTTGCTTGGACAATCTGCCTTAGTTGCAACAAATGCAACAGGGTAAGCAGCTTTGACTAATATTGCAAATCACTTATCAGGTTTCAATAAGGCATTAACAGGCCTTAAATTATACCTTCAAGTGCATCAAACAAGTGTGATTAAAATCTCCCCCTAAGATGTATAACAGGTTTGACTGAGACCTTTTTGGGCCTAACAATCTCTCCCTATTTGCAATAATCAGTCTAAGCTGATTCTATCAATAATCAGTATATATTTTTACAATACACTTTGCTAAAATAAAATTACAACATTTGAGTAAAGTAAATGATCAGTTTATATATACTGATTTTGATTATAAACAACATATGTTCTTACAAGAGTACAACTAATGTACTAAAGTAGATTACATCTGATGTAACAGAAAAATTACAACTAATGTAATAAAGTACAACATATGTACATAAAGATATTCAACATATTGGACTGTTGATGGTGGGAGCAAGTAACAGCAAGCCTGTCCAACTGATGGACAACTTCCATTCTTCATCTACTCAGCAGCAGATGGACCTCCAAGCTGTGGTGGTTCTTCTTCTTCGAACATTTGCTAGAAATGCTCCCTGGTTTCTTCAATTTCCTTCATTTCATTTCTTAGGAACATGAAGTTGGGATGTTGAAGCTCTCCTCTCTCATGGAACCCTTTGAGCTGTTCCCAGATAGCTGCTCTCCATCTTACAGATTTTTTAAAAAGGAGTTGGCAAGTCTAAAGGCAATAAGCTACTTAAGACCAACATTGTGAAAATCTGATGCTCTCTGGAAACACTTCTTCTTTGATAGGGGATCTACAAAAAATACCCCAAGCTCAGGTTCCTCTATCAGCTTGTCTTCCTCATGTTCCACTCCCTTAGGCAGGCTGTGATCTACTCCCTTGATCTCAACAGCTATATCATCTTGATCAATCATTATCAGGAGTTCTTCCAGCTCAGTATCCTTTCTCCTTCTCCTGGCCTTTATCTTAGGTTCAACCACTGAGGTACCCTTGATTTGTTCTTCTGTAATCAGGCCAAGATTATTAACTCTCTCAATTAATGTTTTGACATATGCCCTGATAGTCTTAGCAGTTTCAGACTTAGACTGGCTCAGGGCACTGCCAATTCCACCCATTCTCTGTATCCCATTTGAGCAACATCCGTGTATTCATATGCTTCCAGTTCTGGACCTTTAGCACCCATTCTAGTTATCTGTAGTTTCTACTGTTTGCCTTTCTTTAAAATGGGAACAACTTTGACAATTGTCTCCTTGGCAAGTCTTCTGTTTGCAACATCATAGAATTTCTTCCTTGCCAAGTTGTCAAAGTGAATTTGGGATCTTGCAAGAGAGGATGCTGGCTTAGACTTGGTCACAGAGACCTGAGCACCCTGTTCTTTTTCTCCTTCCTTCTCAGCCACTGACTCTTTGGCAGCCTCTAGCAGTTTCCTTTGGACATCCAAGGAAGGCATTTTAACTTTTTATGCCTTCTTGTATCAAAAGGCCCTTACAGCTTTAGCAGAGGCTTCATATTTCTTTAGTTTTTCAAAAGCTCTAAGTTGCTCCTCTTTGTATTTGTAATAAGTCTCCATAGAAACACCTATTTCTTTGGCCCGAGCCTTATCAAATTTCAGTTGAGCAGCTTTGAGGTAGTCAGGGTCTACTGAGGCTTTCTTCTTCCCTTTAGCTATTGTGGTTAGAACAGCTTCAGGTTCCTCTTCCTCTTCTTCTTCTTTTATTTGTTCCAGTATTAGATGTCTCCTTCTGCTTGGCCTGTCCCCAGGAATGGATTCCTCCCCTTTAGATGGAGCAGGGTTTGGAGTTCCAGCCTAAGTAGGCTGAGCAGCTTCAGTTGTTTGGGAGACATCCACAGTAGGACCTGTTTGGGAAACACCTGCTGCTTGTCCCACTGATACAGATTTCTCCTTAGAGGTAGATGTTGGTACATCCTGTGTGACGATAGTAGTCTAAGTGATCCAATACTGTGGTATTAGCAAGTGTTTGATATATATGTTTATATATGTTTGATAATTATTATTGATTGTATGTTTGAACTTAATGTAACGTATTACAAGAAGTTCAAACATAAAGATCAAAGATAAAATCAAACATAAATTAAAAACATAAGTGTCAATACTAAGTTAAATATGTGAATGGGCAAATTTGAATTCTCTAAGGACTGGGATTCGAATCTATAATAGATTCGAATGTGTTCCTTAAGCAGATTCGAATGTGTACCATTAGGTAGATTCGAGAATGTCCAAGGGACAAACTTGAATGGGCCTTGGGCCAGATTCGAGTTTGGCCCATGGCAAACTCGAATGGTCGTCTATAATTAGGAATAGACTCGAATCATTAAATGACTTTTTGCAGAATTCGAGAGAGATTAAGCAAAAGGAGATTTCGAGTTTATCATCAGTTTTTAGTGTTGTTTCGGAGAGATTTCGAGCTTATCGTAGGTGCGTCCGTTGTAGTTCGTACATCTTATTGATAGTCTCCGTGTTCCGAGTGAGAGTTGTATCCGTCAACCCGTTAACGAGGATTCCGCACTCGTTGACGGTCTCGCGTCTAGATAGATCCGTTGAGTCAAGACCTTACAAGTGGTATCAGAGCTTACGGGGTGTTCTTAGTGTTCTTCGTGTTCATAACGATACATCCTAGGTTTCTGGACGCTTTTGGACGGTTATTCTCTCAAATTCGTGTTTTTCGTGTTTTTTTTTGAGCTTAGCAAATTGTCATCCGGGAAATACTTCGTGTTTTTCACGTTTTTGATCGAAATCAATATTTTTCGTTGTAAAAATATTGATTTAATCTGTAAAACGTTAAGAAATCGAAGTATTAGCCGTTTTTCGAGTTTGCGGCGCTCGAATCTGTTAGGAGTAATTAGGGTTTTACTTAGTCTCGAGTCCAGCCAAAAACTGCTCCTTCCGAGTTTGTTTAACAGATAATTCGAGTTTATTAGATTCGAGTTTACTTCGAGTTTGGACTATAGTCGAACAGGGGGCTTCGAATCTGCTGAGTATTCGAGTTTGTCTTGACCTTCGAGTTTTGCAACTTTCGAATCTGTCATAAAGTTCGAATTTAATTGAATTTCAAAACATAATCGAATTTAATCCCAAATAGATTTAAACTTAATTATATTCGAATCTACCTAGATTCGAAAGAATTAACTCAAATTAGTTTCGAATTAAATTTATTAAGTTCAATTCAATTACTTTTGAAACGACGTCAAATCTTCAAAAGTTTCTAGAAATGGATCATGAGGTTGGGAAGGCCAATACTCCACCTAAACTGATGAAACTTGAAGACTACTATTGGTGGAAAGATCGGTTTGCCGATTTTGTGCGTTTTAACGACATGCGAATGTGGGTATGTATTGACGAAGGATACATTCCACCTATCTCAGAAGTTGAAGGCTGTCAAAGAGTCTTAAAGTACCAAATGATGAAGGAGGATGATAAGAAACTATATGAAGCCGGGAACAGAGCTTTCTCGATTATTCGAATGGCTTTGCCTCAGGATATACTACACACATTCCGCACTCAAAAGACATCTAAGGAACTTTGGGAGTCACTGGAAAAGAGGTGTGAGGGTAATCTGAGGGTTCGAAGGAAGCGCATGGAGTTGGTGAAACAACAGTTTGCTATTTTCAAGGCTTTGAAGGATGAACAGCTGGAGGATACCATCACCCGCTTTTATCATCTGTTGATGGAGCTTGAAAGTCACGACATTGGGTATAATGACACAGAAAAGAACAATAAGCTTCTTGATGCCTTACCAGCCAAGTGGGCGATGTATGTGGCTATGATTAAGCTTAATGAAGACAAGTATTATACCCAATCATTGGAGGATATAGTGGGAACGTTGCGGGCATATCATTTCGAGCTACTGAAGGCCGAAACGGATTATGAACAAGTCCAAAATCCAGCCATGTATTTTGGAAAATCAACAAAATCTTCAGTCGCAACTGATCTGAAAACTGCTACAGCGTTTTTCACCGGAGAAACGTCGTCACTAGCAGAGACTGATGACACACTGAATAGAGCGTTATTAGGGTTGGGAAGATCGGAAGAACAGCAACCTCAAGCAGCACAGGCATCAACATCTCAGGGCTACTCTAAGATGCCCATGAGCGCTAAATCGGCCGAAGAACATTTGAACTTGCTTGCGTCATTTGTGGCCGCGTATGGAAACTGCGTTCAGGGAAAAATAAACGATCCTGCACTCTGGGATGAAGATTATGATCAGGTAGACCCTGACGACCTTGAGGAAATGGATCTCAAATGGCAACTGGCTATGGTAACCCAACGGGTTAAAAGATTCATCAAACGGACTGGGAGGAATCTGAATATGACTAATAAGGGAATTGTCTTTGACAAGTCCAAAGTCAAATGCTACAACTGTCAAGGCTTGGGACACTTCGCCAGAGAATGTCAGAGACCGAAGGTAGATCATTACCAAGGACAGAATCAGCATCAAGGACAGTTTCAGAACCAAACTCAGCAGAGATATCTTCCGAGTTCCTCAACTAGTCAAGCTAACATAGCTGGTCTGTTATCAAAAGTCACATCTGACAGACAGCTGGATGGTACTTACGACTGGAGCTCACATCCGGAATCTAACGCTAGAGGCTTTATGGCTGAAGTCACTGAGAGTGGATGTGAAGGAGAAGAGCAGACCACAAGGGACAGCAGTCAACACGAACAAAGTCCGATGTGGGTGGAGAAGTCGAATGATCAGACGCTTCTGGAGTTTGCTGCTAAAATGGCCAACGTCGAATCAAATCACACAAAGGTAAGTCTGAATTACTCTCTTTTCCAAGAATTATGTGTTTTATGTACTACTTCCAACGACAAGTTAAACATAGTACTGGAATCACATAAAAATATAACTGCTCAAAATGAGTCATTAAAGTCAGATAACGCTAGCCTGATTGATATTAAGCAAGATCTTAGGGATAAACTTAAGGCTGATGCAAAAGATGTCATTGTTCTAAAAGACAAGCTGAGTGAGCAGTGTGTTAGATTAGAACTGATGTATGAGCATGTAGAAGCTTTGACCAAAGATCTTAAGTCCAAAGAAGTAGAGCTAGCTGAATCAAAGGTGAAGGTAGCTGAGGCTAATAGTAAGCTAAAAAAGTTTAGGAATTCAAGTCTGAACCTAGGGAAAGTTTTAGAGGCTCAACGGCAATCTAAAAAGCCTGTAGTTCTAGGATTTCATGAGATTCCTCCACCTTTTAATGCCAACTATGTGCCTCAACCTAAGGAGAAAAATGAGGAATCAGAAGCCTTAGAGGAAATACCTGCATCCGTATCTGAGCCTTTAAAGGAAAATACACCTAAGGTGACTGACACAACTGTCAAGATTAAGAAAGTCAAATTTGTGTCCTCTTCCAGTGAAACACCTGTAGGAAAACATAAAATTGATTTTAATGATCAGGACGATGAACCAGTCACAATAGATGCACAACAAGATACAGACACTAGTGAGACACCTAAGTCTAAGGGCACACACAAGAAGTCCATTGATAAGATGTCCTGCTTTAGATGTCATGAAAAGGGGCATGTTGCTTCTAACTGTCCGCTTAGGAAAACTGAAGTTACACCTAAGACAGGGAAGCCAACACAAACTAAGCCTTCTTCAAGTGTGGCGAGCACTAGTAGTTCTCAAAGTACCGAGAAAACTGAGCAGGCTGCACCAAAACAAGTTGTGAAACAAATGCCGGTAAAAGGTGGACCAAAAGAAGTGGTTAGGACTAATTCCCCAAATCGAGTCATTAATCAATCTAGGTCTGGACCTCAACAGCAATATAGGAACACAACACCTAGCAGAGCATACACTCCAGTTAGGTCACATACTCCTGTTAGACATCACACACCGGTTAGAGCTCAAGGATCTCAATCTGAAATGCAATATAATCGGAATTATTCAAGAGCTCCACAACAAATGCCTACTCAAAGGCAAAGAGTGAATTTACATCACTCGGCACCACAACAAACTCCTGTTCAACGACCCAAGTCACCTGAAAGGCGAGATGGGTATTTGAAAGAGTTTAAGTATGTGGACGAGAAAGGTAAACCAAGTCAGTTATGGCTTGGGTTCCCCGTGATAACTAACCTGATTTCTTTCATGTGCAAGAGATAACCACCGGTTCAAACAACAAATGGTTCGTCGATAGTGGATGCTCCAGGCACATGACAGGGGAAAGAAGTCTCCTTACAGACTTGAAGGGTGGGAATCAGGGATTTGTATCATTCGCGGGAAATAAAGGAGGAAACATCACGAGTACCGGAGTGGTCACTAATGGGACAATCAAGTTGGATCAAGTTTATCACGTTGATAAACTGGTTCACAATCTCATTAGTGTATCTCAAAACTGTGACAAGAAGAATTCAGTGTTGTTCACTGACACTGAAGCGTTAGTGCTAAAACTGGGGTTCAAGATTCCAGAAGAGTGGATATTGATGCGGGCACCAAGGAAGAATGACTTGTACATGCTCGATATGAACAAGCCGGAAACTTCGATGGGTCCGATCTGCTTATTGTCTAAAGCTTCGGAGACTGAATCAGTGTTGTGGCACAGACGCATGGCACACTTGCACCTAAGAAAAATGAACTATATAACGAAAAATGGGTTGGTGCAAGGTGTGCCTATGAAGAGTTTTCAGTTCGAGGACAAGTGTCTACCATGCAAGTAGGGCAAACAACATAAGAAGTCACACAAGTCCAAGACTCAGAATTCCATAACCTCTACATTTGATTTGTTGCATATGGATCTCTTTGGACCAATCAACAAAAGAAGTATCGGAGGTAGTTGGTATTGTTTAGTTATCACTGAAGATTACTCACGCTTTTCTTGGGTTTTCTTTCTAGGTACAAAGGACGAGACTGCTTCCAAGCTAATCGGGTTCTTAGACCAAGTGGAGAATTCCTATGGAATACGGGTTAAAAGGCTTCGTAGTGATAATGGAAATGAATTTAAAAACACTGTTATTGGTGTATATTGCCTATCAAAGGGCATAGTGCATCAATTTAGTGCACCCTATGAGCCTCAACAAAATGGGGTGGCCGAACGAAAGAACAGGACATTGATTGAGGCAGCTAGGAATATGCTTTCAGATTCAAAGCTTCCTACCATGTTTTGGGGGGAGGCAGTGAATACCGCTTATCATATTTTAAACCGAGTCCTAATTGTCAAATCTTTGGACAAAACCTGTTATGAAATTTTGAATAAACGGCCACCTAATTTAACTGGCTTCGAACCGTTTGGGGTACCATGTACATTATTGCGAACAAAACATCAACCTAAGTTTGGTGAAAAGGCTGACGAAGGATACTTCCTAGGTTATGTGCCGAACTCACCAAACAAACGGGTTTTTAACAAAACAAATGGTACGGTAGAAATTGTGTATAACATTGAAGTTACAAGTTATACACATGAACGCCAAACAGGTCCGGAATGGATTTTTGACAATAAATTGTTTGAGTCATTTAACATTCCTTTGGATGAAAATGCAGGTATGATCGAAATGGACATGGCGACGTTGCATCTGAATGACGAAGGTCATACCTTTCCAAGGACTACATTTCAATCCACATCCGAACCTACTTTGGCTGAAGATGGATCTCCAGAAGTTAGTGATCCAGAAGCCCCTTCAACTGAGAATCAGACTCAACCTACAAATTCCAACTCTGAGGAAACTGTCCACGAGGAGGAAAATGTGGAATCTGAGGATGTTTCCCCATTAGGTGAAATAGGATCTAGCTTAGGAGATAATCTGAGAGTTGACGAGATAGAGACATCTAGGATCAACAAGAATCATCCTATAGAAAGCATCATAGGAAATCCTAATGAGGGTGTGAGGACTAGGAGTAGTTTAAATAACAACACTGTGTTGTTGTCGATGATAAATGACTCCGAGGCCTATCATACATGTCTCTATTCTTGTTTTATCTCGCAAGTAGAGCCGAAAAATGTGCAAATGGCACTAAAGGATAACTCCTGGGTTGAAGCGATGCAGGAAGAACTCTCTCAGTTTAGGAAACTAGAAGTGTGGGAGTTAGTTCCATTACCTCGAGGGGAAATAGCAATAGGAACCAAATGGGTTTTTAAGTGCAAAAGAGACGATCGAGGTATATTCACTCGCAACAAAGCTAGGCTAGTTGTAAAGGGTTTCAACCAAGAGGAGGGAATCGATTACAATGAGGTATTTGCGCCAGAAAGCAAGGCTAGAAGCCATTAGGTTGTTTTTGGCTTTTGCTTCCTTCAAGGGCTTTAAGGTATATCAACTAGATGTTAAGAGTGCTTTCCTCTATGGGAAAGTGAAGGAGCTGGTGCATGTAGAACAGCCGCCCGGATTTACAGATCCAAAATATCCAGATAGACTATATCGTTTAGATAAGGCTCTGTATGGATTGCATCAAGCACCTAGGGCGTGGTACGAGACTTTATCCAACCCTTTGCTAGAGAACGGGTTTGAAATGGGTAGGATAGATAGTACGCTGTTCGTTAAGAGAAAGGGAGAACACTTCATCTTGGTACAAGTGTACGTCGATGATATAATTTTTGGATCATCAGACGAACAAATGTGCAAAGATTTCGAGAAGGTGATGAAGTCGAAATTCGAGATGAGTGCAATGGGAGAGTTAAATTTCTTTTTGGGGTTGCAAGTCGACCAGAAGAAGGAAGGAATGTTTATCCATCAGACGAAGTATGTCTACGACATATTAGACCGCTTCGGGATGGAAGGGACGAAACTGACAGCCCATTTCAGCACGCCGATTCAAGTGAATCACAATCTCGGACCGGGTACTGAAAGTGATACCGATGTGGATCCGATATTATATCGGGCCATGATTGGATCGCTTATGTATTTAACTGCTTCAAGACCTGACATCATGTTTGCTGTGTGTATTTGTGCTAGGTTCCAAGCTAATCCGAAATAGATGCATATGAAAGCTGTGAAGCGGATTCTTCGATACCTCAAGTCGAAACCGAAGCTGAGACTTTGGTATCACGCGGAGGGAGATCTAGAATTGGAGGCTTTCACGAATTCTGACTACGGAGGATGCAGCTTGACGCGCAAATCAACAACTGGAGGTTGTCAATTCCTAGGAGGGAGACTGGTTTCCTGGCAATGCAAGAAACAAACGTCGGTAGCCGTGTCAACGTGCGAGGCCGAGTATGTTGCTGCTGGTAGTTGCTGTTCACAGGTTCTGTGGATACAATAACAATTGCGGGATTACGGTTTGGCTTACACTCAAACTCCCATTAGGATAGATAACCAATCTACAATTGCTATAACAAATAATCCAGTTAAACACAGTAAAACAAAGCACATAGACATAAGGCATCATTTTATTCGTGATTGTGCTGAAAAGAACTTAATCAAATTGGTAAAAGTGGCAACGATAATAACGCTGATTTATTTACCAAAGCTTTTGATAAGTCACGGTTTGAATATTTGATTCAACTAAATGGAATGCGCAACCCAGAGTAACTTGACCTTAGTAGAAGTTTTATTTCCTTTTATAGCTGTAGTCTTTCTTTCTTTTTATAGTAAGTTTACTAAATTAGGATAGTTTCTATTTTTAGTAAGTTAGTAGTTTATGTTAGTTTCTTGCTATTACTTATGAAAAACAAAAGAAAAAGAGAGAAAACCATAAAAATTCAAAAAAAAAAAACAGAGAATATCAGAAAAAGAGTTAAGTCTTAGATGCATAGGTTCAAAGTGACGAAATTAGCACAGTCGTTACAAACTCTAAGTGTTTAGGCTTTCACACATAATGCACCTAAAATTCTAAGTGTTATACTTTATTTTAGTTTGATGTGTTGGTAGGCATAATACATATAGGGAGTCTCAAGGCTAATAAAATATTCTAGAAAAAGTCAAACGTGTCACTAACTTAGATGTATGACCAATCGGTCTTAATTTTTATGTACGAGACTTACAAACTCTGATTGTAAATGAGGTATGCAAGCTTTCTGGGGATGTATAGCAACATCAAATACATCTTAAAATGGAAAGAATAGTAAAATCATACAGAATTGAGAGTCAAAAACATGTAACTCTGTTGTACGTAAGTACAGACCTGTTGCCTCTGTGTTGATTCGGGTTAGCAAGATAAGTCGCTTTGTTGTACGTCGGTACAGACCTGTCACCGCTGTCTTGCTAGCTTTAAAAATAAACCTTAAGTCAAGCTAAGACACTTTGTTGTATGTAAATACAGACCTGTGTCCGATGTTTGTCTTTTAAAGAAAGTTTGCAAATACCAACAAGTTATAATCATTGTCTGTATGCCTTGATCATAAAAGTATGTCTATGTCTGAGTCACGTAAGATAATTTCATGATAAATAAAAAGGCCAAGGGATATTCCGAAATGTAGCATGTTTAAAGGGGTAAATACCAACAATCGGCTAAACGGGTATGTCACGCCAAACAATCAAAGGAATCAAAAAATTCCTAAGTGTGAAAGCTTAAGTACGGAAAGTGAGTATCTGACACAGCTATCTGATTGAACCTTTCTTTGACTATGCTCGTCAAAAATAATCTTTTAAGTGTTTAGCATAGGTTGTAAATTTTAATAAATAATTTTTTTACTTTTACATAATTTTATTTTATTTTATTTTTATTTTTATTTTTATTATTTTTATTATTTTTATTATTTTATTTTATTTTATATTATCTTATTTTATTTTAGTTCAATTTTAATTTTACTTAGGAAAAAGGTCAAAAATAACTGAGGGTGCATTCATAGCTGAATAAAATCATCATTACGTGAAAATCTAGTGCTTAGGGTAAAAGATTTGGCATAGTTTATTCCGTTACACAATAAGATTGCAAAAGTTGAATTTATTTTCGAAATTTTCAGGGGTGAATTCGAGTTTAATCCAAACTCGAAAATGTAAGGGCTCGAATCTGTCATTAGATTCGAATCTGTCATTAGACTCGAAGGTAGGTAGTATAAATAGGTTAACAGTAATGGTCTTTAATCCATCTGTTTTCGAATCTGTTCCTTCGAATCTATCTGGCGATTTCGAATCTATTTGCTCGAGTTTGCTGATTTCACAAAAACAACTATTTGTCGAGTTTCTTACGTGTGGGTTCGATTCTACTTATAGATCTAGGTATAAACAAGTGTTTTGTACAAGATTTAAGTAGTCTTATACACCATTTAAGCCAAAATCATTGAACTTTTGAAGGTTTATTGGTCGAAAACTTGGTTTTCAAAATTACAAAGTTTGGACCGGTAAAAAGACAAATTAAATGCAAATATCTTTGATTAGAACCTAGTCGGACTAATGGATGTGATTTTCTGAGTCCAAAATGGTTAAAATCATGGATTTTGGTGATGATGTGGGCCGACGATTTCGAATCTGTTCATGACCAGTCTCGAGTTTGTCATTAAACTCGAGAAGGTCAATAAATTCGAATGTGTCATTAAACTCGAAAATATGTTACTTCGAATCTGTCACTTCGAATCTGTCTGTTCGAGTCTGTCGCTATATTTGAATTATTTAATTTAAATTTTACTTGAGATTGTAGAAATTCATATGTGTTGGATTTTGTACTTACACAAGTTCAAAATAAAACAAATTTGAGTTTACACAAGTTTATCTATTTTTAATAATTATTGAATTTTTGTGCAGATATGGCTGATAGAGTGTTTGTGCCTAAGCATAATATGGTCATTCCCCCTGACGATCATATCCCTGAAGCGCAGGGCTTCCGACAGATGATGGATTTCCTAGTGGAGTCTAGGATTTCGTTTGCACTATCCCATAACATCCAAATCGTTATTCCTTATTTACGCCGGTTTTATGAACATCTGCAAGTGAATAGCACTGTCACTCCGACAGTGCTAAGGACAAGGATAGTTGGACAACCGTTAGTATTTTCTGCTGATATGCTACGTCAAGTTCTGCAGCTGGGAACTCAGGAGGAAGAAAATGGACCTATAGATTTTCCTTTAAATATTAGGCAGGCTGCCTTTCTGAGGATGGGTTATAGTTTGGATGTTACTAAGGCATCCTACATGAAAAGTGGACTCATTGGGCAACGGAGATTTCTGGCGCACGTGTTCATGGTGTGCTTTGCGGCCAAGAAAGCGGGCTTTGGTTATATTGTATCGAAAATCCAGTCAGGGATTATCGCATTGGTTTATAATCGGCGTTTCAGTTTTTCAGAAATGTTCTTCTTAGAATTTGTTCATCAAATCACTGCTCCGGAACGAGAAAGATTGTTACTTTACCCCCGCTTCGTGATGATGCTCATCAGGCACTTCTTGCCAAATTTGCCGCAGCTTAATGAGATTCAAAGTGTAGCAGTTATTGATAAAAGGATTTTTGCTGACTGGCTCTGCTCATAGAGGAAGGTTAGCAGTCCCGGTAGAGCGACCTTTGTTTGGAGCTGTAATAGACAGGAACTTTGTAGCACCGGATGATGCCAATTGGGCAGGTGAGGTGGAAGTTCAGCATAGACAGCCACAACAACAACAACGGAAACAACCGCGCCCTCAGCAACAGAGGAGACGCCAAAGATCAGCAGCGAGTCAAACTCAGGCAAGTAGGCCTTCGACTAATCAATCTCAAGCGCCACAAGCGGCAGGGCCTTCAAGTGCACCTCCCGAATTTGAGCAGATAGCACAAACATTGGAGGAAATCTGGGCTTCTGGGCCTCATTCTAATGAAGAGATAACTGCTGAGCTTGTTGATCAATTGCTAGAGCCTCCGGAAGGAGAAGATGATGTTCTCAGGGAAGTCGATGAATATCAACCTGAGCAAACAAGTAATGACATGTCATCTTCAGCTACTGAATCTGAAGACATGGAAGAGCTAGAGGTTGAAGTTCCAGAGTCTGTCACTGCAGAACCATCTGTCCAGATGGGAACCTATGGATCGATATTAGTAGTGACTGAAGAAGCTTCACGGCGACGAGCATCACGGGAATCTGATGACTCTGATTTCAAAGAAGAAGAAGTTGCTCCATTATTGACAAGGCAAAGAGCTAAACGTCATCGTTTTATGCAGGGAGCTACCTCAGCTTCAGTTGCACAGCCTGAAATAGCTCAACCTCCACATACTCAATCTACCATTCCACCATCACCACCACCTGTTGACCCGTACATCCCATCACCCATCATTCCGACCCCAATACAATCCATTCCATCCACCTCATCCACCTACGCAGAGAATCAGAGGTTTTTGGAACTAAAGAATAGAGTTGACTTCCAGTAGATTCAAATCTTTGGCCTGACAACGACTCTCAATGAAGTACAAAAGCATAATGCCAATCTAAATATCGAGAATGCCGAGCTAAAAAGAACTGTGGGCAAGGTTCAGGAAGATAATTTGGAGCTGAAAACCTTTGCAGCTGATCAAGCGGCTGAAATACGATCGATGCGCTCCCTAATTGAGCAATTATTGAAAAACCTAAAGGCTCAGGGGGAGACTAGCTGCCGTGATCAAGTAGAGCTGCTCAGGGATGAAGAAAATGATGGAGATAATGACGGCAATGATCCCAGCACGCAAAGACATAATGAGCCAGTAGATTTTTCTGCTGCTCAGGATGCTGAGACTCAGGGGGAGTCGAGTCAATCAGGAGCTGTAGAAGGAGAGGCCAGTTCATCCAAAGCCACAGAGTCGGAGGTAAATGAGATGATTGAAGCACTAATGCATCTCGACGATGACCCTATGGACCTTGGTTTTGATTTTGAGGATGATATGGAGGAGTTAGAAGAAGGAGAATTTGTTCCCGAAGATATAACAGATTGGAAATCCGATGATGAAGTTTGTGCTGATGAAGATGATGAAGCCAATGAGATCATCGTTCACCAAAACCCAATCACAGATACTTATGTGATAGACGGAAATAATGTGATTAACATAGAAGTAGTCTATGCTGCTTTAAATGTTGATTCATCAAGAGAAGAGCCTGCCAGAGAGCTTACCAATGAAGAGAAAAGAAAACTATGGTTCCGGGCAGAGCAAAAGGAGTTAGAGTTGAAGGAAAAGATGCGTGTACCAGGTACTGGAGAGCTATCAGGAAGTATATTGAGCTGGTTCTTTGATCGGGAATTGCAGCTATTCATTATCAAAAGAAAAGATGATCTCCAGTATCTTAGAAAAACTCTGAAAGTGTTCAACTCCTTGCCGAAGATTGAGATAAAGGTGTTAGCTTGGAAGGAGCTAATCAACATCGGCAACGATCCTTACGCTGAAATAATTGCCAAGATCATAAGAAAAGAAGGAAGGTCGAGGAAGTTCGAACGTCTCAATCCGAGGATAGGTAAACGAGTAATGGATCATTCTCGAATTGATCCTCTGACTGGGCGTCCATGGATGAAAATACAATACAGACCAGTGAGATGTCTGAGAAAGGTACCACTCAAGCCAATGCCTCAGGACGTCATGAAAAACCTAAACTGGTGGTATGTGGAAAGTGAAACGGGAGAAGCTGTGATGGAAGATTTTGAAGAAAAAGTGATTCTTAGAGTCTATGATCCCCTTCACCTTGTAAACCTTTCTAGAGATGACCTTCAAGTGCTACATGCTCATAAGATCTCAAGTGACACTCATATGGATATTGAGGCTAGAAAGTATGAAAATGTAGTTAAAGTGTGTACTGAGAAGGGTTTGTATGCTGGCAGCAGTTTGAATAAATAATAAACAAAGTACTTAATCAAATGTGTGAATTGTTAGAAGCTATCGTCAAGGGGGAGTCTGTTGGTACATCCTGTGTGACGATAGCAGTCTAAGTGATCCAACATTGTGGTATTAGCAAGTGTTTGATATATATGTTTATATATGTTTGATAATTATTATTGATTGTATGTTTGAACTTAATGTAACGTATTACAAGAAGTTCAAACATAAAGATCAAAGATAAAATCAAACATAAGTTAAAAACATAAGTGTCAATACTAAGTTAAATATGTGAATGGGTAAATTCGAATTCTCTAAGGACTGGGATTCGAATCTATAATAGATTCGAATGTGTTCCTTAAGCAGATTCGAATGTGTACGATTAGGTAGATTCGAGAATGTCCAAGGGACAAACTCGAATGGGCCTTGGGCCAGATTCGAGTTTGGCCCATGGCAAACTCGAATGGTCGTCTATAATTAGGAATAGACTCGAATCATTAAGTGACTTTTTGCATAATTCGAGAGAGATTAAGCAAAAGGCGATTTCGAGTTTATCATCAGTTTTTAGTGTTGTTTCGGAGAGAGTCAATTCGTAGGTGCGTCCGTTGTAGTTCGTACAGCTTATTGATAGTCTCCGTGTTCCGAGTGAGAGTTGTATCCGTCAACCCTTTAACGAGGATTCCGCACTCGTTGACGGTCTCGCGTCTAGATAGATCCGTTGATTCAAGACCTTACAGTAGATGAATATTTCTCCCCCTTAAACATGGTCTTTGAGGCAGATATCTTCTCCCCCTTTGAAGGAGATGGCACATAGCCTTCAACAATGGGTCTGCCTGAAGAAACGAATTCAGCAGGTTGGACAGCAGTTTTGGCAGCAGGCTTGGAGCCAACAAGGCTATGCACTAAGAAAGCTAAGGTTGCGTTTAGATAACGAAAACTAGTCATTTTTCAATATCAGTTTTCAAGTTATAGTTTTTAGAAAAAAAACAAGGGTTATAATGAAAAGTGAAAACTTGTTTAAATGATGAAGTTTTAGTTTTAAGAAAAATAAGATAAGTGATTACAAAATAGAAAAAAATAGGATAGGTGATGAAAAAGTAAGAGAGAGAAAGAGAGTATTATAAAAAAAAAATAGGGTATGTAATAGAAAAGTTAGAGAGAGAATATGAAAAGTGATGTTTTAAAAAGTGAAATGAAAATTTATGAAATTGTTGCTAAGTAAACAAATTATCATTTTTGTTGAAAAGGAGATGGAAATTTTAGAAATTTTCATAAACTAAACGCACCCTAAGTTTTCCTTTACCTCTGAAAGCTGGGCAAGACAAGTTTGAAGAGAGGCAGATTGGGAAGTAGCAAGAGATGAGAGCTGAGAGATGGCTTCCTTGTCAGAACCTGTGAACAACAAACTTTAAATTTGTGCAAGATTTAATTCAAGAGAATCTTGCATATCATCAAGGTTTGATGACACAGAATTTGACAGAGAGACTACTAAGGCGTTCAAGTTGGCCAACGTGGAAGGAAGGGTATTTGTGCAAGAGTTAAGCAGAGTTGACAACTGTTGGGAGAAAGCTGCCAGAGAAGACACAGAGTTCTGTTGAGTAGAAAGAATTATGGAGAGGGTAGTGGAGAGTGTTTGCAGCTGTACAGTGAAAAGGAAGTCTTAAACGAATAAAAAAAATCCGATATTATAGAAGGTAGGGAGGTCATGGAGTTTTCCAAAGAACCAACTTTGTTGGTCAGCAAAGAGAGTCGATCCTTCTAAGGAAGATCTTTGGGGGATGGAGGAGTATGTGTGGATTGTTTGGATTGGGTAGAGGGTGAAGAATGAGAATGCGATGATGATGAGGCAGGTATTTGTGGATTTGTGGGGGAAGGCAGAGAGACTTTAGAAAGTAATTCCATAGCCTGGGCATAGGTGAGGTGACCCAGCTTGGAAGGGTCAAGGGAACCTTCAGCAGTGGCTATATCTGCATCATGAGGTGAAGAGGTAGGGGTTTGTGGCCTATCAGATGCTTCTTATGTTGCAACACCTTCATTAAGATCTGGGGTGGTTCCCTCAGCAGTACCTTGGTTTGTAGGTACCTCTTCATGGGGAGAGGGGATGTGCATTTCAACATCAGCAGTGGTGAAACCTGCTGATGGAATTTGCATTTGGGGAGCAGTCTAACCGTAGGGATGGTCCATTCCCTCAGGTTCATCAGCTTGGGATGAGGGTCCTTCAACAGCTGTTAGGTGTACAACAGCTGCATCACCAGGAGCAGAAGTGTGAGGCTGATCTGTTGGATGGTCTGTTCCAGCATCTTTGGCACCTCGTGCAGACTTAGATGGTGTAGGAGAAGTATGAAGTGGAGACTCTGTGGACTTAGTGTGGAGTGGAGTGGACTCCTGTCTTTCAATAACCTCAGCCTGTTGGGAGGCTGGGAAGAGAATGTGGTAGTCTCCTTTTGTACAACTGGTTCCTGTAGGGAGGAATTAGAGGGTCTAGGCTAACTCTGGGTTAACTCATGTTGGAGTGAAGCCTGCTCCAAAGGTGCTGATCTTTCTCCCAAAATAGGAGAAGCAGCAAGGGTAGCTTCTTTTTCAACTGACTCCTGTTAGGAGGGGTCAGAGGGGCTAGTTGGGGATGATGGCTTCTTTTTGGCTAAGGATTTGCGTCTGTTGTATGATTTGAGGGATGAAGTGGAGGATAGAAGTTGTGGAGAAGTGATGAGGGGTTCTGTTTGGACTGGAGGTGAGACTGGTCAGAAACAGGGGGTGTTAACCTGTTCCATGGTCTTAGGTGCCACAGAGGCTTCAGGTTCACAGATGAACCAGGGTGAGAAGTCTGCTCCCCCTCAGCCACTGAGGCTGATGGGGCAGACTTTGACTTAACTGTTTTAGCCTTCTTGAGGACAGGCTCATCTTCAGTCGATTCCAGGCCTCTTTTGACAATCTTAGGCCTGGATTTGGATTTTCTCTTGGGAGCAGCCACTGGATCCACCCTTACAGCAGAGGGTCGTTCCACTAAACCAAATAACCTCCTCATTGGTGTAGTGAGAGGAGGTTCATTGGGAAGAACTGGAGTATAAAAGACTCTATTCCCAATGACAAGGAATGCAACAGTAGTTAACAGGGGCTGAGAGTTGTAGAGTTGCTCACCACAAACATGTTTGAATATGAGGCTCATAAACCTTGGATATCTTACAGCAGCTAGGCGAGTTTCTTGTTGTACCAAGTTCCTCAGAATCACGAAAATCCAAGAGTTGTCCCATCCACAAGGTGTAGGATTATGGGGATTTAATCTCTGCTAAGCTGGTCAAATGAACCAACCTTGCTGCTAAAGCACATCACCACTAAGGCAATATTGGAAGCTGTATGTAGGTGATAGATCCCTTCTGAATAGAGTGGCTCCAACTTTCGGTTCTGCTACACCACAGAAGCGTAACAGATTGCCCATCTGATCATTCTCAGGCTGTGGTTTGTCGTATGTTTCAGCAACAGGAAGATGAAGGACTTCCCTGAGAAGAGCAGTGGTTATCTCAATGGTCAGAGTCCCATTGAGGATGGTTCCCCTGATGGTTTTGGTAGATGGATCATAAGCATAGGTGTATCAAAACTCATACCTTATCTTCTGGTATAGGACACCGGGAGATGCAGTCATAGCATAATGCAGGGGGTGGACTTGCAGAAACTCCACCATGTTTTCATAACCTTTACCCACGTAGTTTTTGGGAATGGTTAGGTTTGCAATATACTTAGTGGGTTTCAAAGTGACCATCATGGTGACTGAGGGATGTTTTTCAACATCATCACCAATGAACACTGGAAGTAGGGGGTTGTTTTGGTGAGCCATTTAAGAGTAGTGGATTGAAGGATACTGGACACTTAGTCGAATTAGGGTTTTTCAGATGGTTATGGAAGCAGTAGAGAAGAAGAAGAAGATGAAATAGTGAAATAGGTATTTATAGGATTTGAATGTGAGTGGGTTGGAGAGAGCAAGGTTTGGGCGGTTGATTTGAAGTGTTCTTTAACGGAAAACAGAACGGTTTGCCATCTCAGAACGGTTGTCAGACCCCTTGAACCTTTTTAACTCTAACACACTTTAACAAACATTATCCGCAGGTAATTAAGTTAAATAAATACAGAAATTAAGTAACTTAATAATGAAGAAAGGTAATTAAAACTGATGTTCTAAGCTGGTGTTCAAACCTGTGATGAGCAGGTTTCATCACAAGCTATTCATTCCTCAAGCTGTTCATTCAACCTGTGCAGCTATATGAGAACAGGTTTCTATTCAATAGCTGATCAGGTTACAAGACAATGTCTTGTATGATAGATTAAGAGAGTGAGAAGGTTGGAGGTTTGTTCAACAGAACAGGTTTGAAGTTGAAACTTATTTTGTCAAGCCTGTTATTCGTCCAAGCTGTCCAAGTTTTCAGAGATTGGCTAAGTATAGAACATGCAGAGTCTGTTCTGTCTAAGCTGTCTGAGAAACTTGAGCAGTTTAAGACATACGATCTCCTAGAGCATCAATGACACTTAGTCACTTTTATTTAACATGCCCAGTTTGCTTACAAGGTAATTAAACCTGTTTTCATCAAGAGGCTTGGTGAAAATGTCTGCAAGCTGTTCATCTGTGGAAATAAAACTTACCTCCACATTACCTTTCTAGATGTGATCTCAGATAAAGTGGTGTCTGACTTCTATATGCTTTATTCTGGAATGAAACACGGGATTGTTGGAGATAGATATGGCACTTGTATTATCACACAGAATAGGAGTCTTCCTATATACAAGCCCATAGTCATCAAGCTGATGCTGCATCCATAGAATCTGCCCACAGAAGCTTCCAGCAGCAATATACTCAGCTTCAGCAGTAGAAGTAGAAACTGAGTTCTGCTTCTTGCTACACCAACTGATCAACTTTTCACCAAGGAGTTGACATCCACCTGTTGTGCTTTTCCTGTCTAACCTGCAGCCTGCAAAATCAGAATCAGAATAACCTGTTAGTTCAAGACGTAAGTCTATGGGATACCAAAGACCCAAACCTGGTGTACCCTTAAGGTATCTGAAGATTCTTTTTACGGCAGCTAGATGTGATTCCTTAGGATCAACTTGAAACCTATCACATAAACAGGTAGCAAACATAATATCTGGTCTACTAGCAGTTAAATATAGCAAGCTCCCAATCATGCCTCTGTAAGCTATGACAGAAACAGCTTTGCCACTGGCATCAACATCTAATTTTACATTGGTTGCCATTGAGGTTTTGATAGCAGAACTTTGATCAAATTTAAACTTTTTCAAAAGATCTAAAGTATACTTTCTTTGATTGATGAAAATTCCATTTGAGGTTTGTTTAACCTGTAATCCTAGAAAGAAAGTAAGTTCACCCATCATACTCATTTCATATTTTGATTTCATGAGTAGTGAAAAGTTCTTGCATAACTGCTCATTAGTAGAACCAAATATTATGTCATCCACATAGATTTGAACAAACATAATATCAGACTTCACCTTCTTTATGAACAATGTGGTATCCACTTTACCTCTGGAATAACCATTGCTCATAACGAAATCAGTTAGAGTGTCATACCAGGCTCTAGGGGCTTGTTTTAAACCATAGAGAGCTTTTTCCAACTTATAGAAAAAACCTGGATGATGTTCATTTTCAAAACCTGGAGGCTGCTTGACATATACTTCTTCTTGCAGCTTGCCATTCAAACATGCACTCTTGACATCCATTTGAAATACCTTCATGCTTTTATGGGCAGCATAGGCTAGAAACAAACGAATTGCTTCTAACCTGGCCACTGGAGCAAGTGTTCCATTATAGTGAATGGCTTCTTTCTGTCTGTAGCCTTGATAAACTAGTCTTTCCTTATTTCTAATAACATGACCTTGCTCATCCATTTTGTTCCTGAAAACCCATTTGGTGCCAATTATTGTTTTACCTTTAGGAGCAGAGACCAGCTTCCATACTTTGTTTCTCTCAAACTGATTGAGCTCTTCTTGCATGGCAGTGATCCAGTTGGCATCTTTTAGTGCTTCATCCACTTTCATAGGCTCCATTAGGGACACAAAACTAGAAAACATACAAAAGTTTCCTGAGTTGTCCCATCTTGTTTGTACCCCTTTGTTGATGTCACCAATTATTTGATCATTGGGGTGACATCTGATCCACTTAGGATCATGTCTCAATGAATGTTCTCCTGCATCATTTTCATCTCTAACAGGTCCTGTTGGACAGCTTTCAAGATTTTCAGACACACTTTTATCTTGAGTCTGTTCACCTGTTGAACATGAATCTCCATTATTCAACACATCAGTAGAAGATCCAGGGAAATCAGCATTGATTGGTTCAGGACATGGTGTATTAATTATGTCAGTACACTTATTCACACAGGGTGTATCAACATAGTCATCATCATGTCCATTGTTGTTAACAAGTTCCACTCTGGGTGTAGTGGAAGCTTTTGAGTCATTTTCTTCATTGCTGTACTGCATGAGATCATCAAAGCTGAACTCTCCTGAAACTGATTCAGGAACAGCTTTGATGGAAGCAATCCTGGACTCCTCAAAGGTGACATTGGTAGATTCATCTATCACGCTTCTTTTGTAGCTGTATACTCTGTAGGCTTTAGAGATAACAGAGTGACCAACAAACACGCCTTCATCAGTTTTGGGTTCAAATTTCGCCAGCTAGTCCCTCTGAGTCAGAGTGAAGCAGGGATATCCAAACACATAGAAATAACTAATATTTGGCCTTCTCACTTTTTTTAACTCATAGGGAGTCTTGTTGAACCTTTTTGCCATCAAGGATCTGTTTTGAGTGAAGCAGGCAGTGTTAACAGCTTCAGCCCAAAATGATGAAGGCAAACCTGATGCACACAACATGGTTCTGGCAGCTTCAATGAGAGGCCTACTTAACTTGAGCAGAATTCAGCATCTCCATCTTTTTGATAAATCCAACAATTTCTCTAGCAGCCTCTCCTTTGCTCTTCAGAAAGATCACCCATGTAAACCTGGAGAACTCATTAACCATTACTAAAGTGTATCTTCTACATCCTAGACTTAGGACACTTACTAGTCCAAACAAGTCCATGTGGATTTAAGAAAAGTGGAGTATCAAATGAAAAATTATGGTTGGATTTAAAAGATGTTTTTCTCTGCTTGCCTTTCTCACAAGCTGTGCGGAGTTTATCCTTAACAAAGGTTATAGATGGCAAACCTGTTACCAACTCATTCATATAGAGTTTGTTGATATTCTTGAAGTTCAGGTGTGATAGCCTTTTATTCCATAACCAGTTTAGGTCTGCATTTCTTCTGGAGATAAAGCAGGTTTCAGTTGTGGGATTAGCAGATTTCATGTCCACAACGTATACACCTTTCTTCATTTGTGCACACAACACAACTTTGCCTTGGGAATCCAATATGTAGCCCAGGTGCTCATCAAAATTAACCTTGTAGCCAACATCACACAGTTGACTTATGCTTACAAGATTGTGTTACAGCCTAGACACATAGATTACTCTTTTGAATACAGCAGCACCAGTTGAAGGGTTCCATATCCTTCTGTGGAACCCTGAACATTATCACCAAAGGTGACTTTTGGCCCTTTTTCAATCCTGAGATCACTCAGCAGATCTTTGCAACTTGTCATGTGGCCTGAGCAGCCGATGTCCAAGTACCAAAACTGGGATGGTTGTTTAACTTGTAGGGTGTGATGAGAAAATATTAGTTATTTTTAGGGGAACTCATCTTAGGGATGAGTTCTCATTCTTCACCAACATTTGTTGATGGACCAGTATGATCAATACTAATATTTCCTGTTTGGATTGTATCAGCTTGGATACTATCCTCATTGACCATGTTACTTCCAACACTGCTGGTTTTTGCAATGTTCCAACATTTTCTCTTTTTAGTTTTTTTGGAAGCAGTACTTCTAGAAACACATTCTGGAACATTTTGTTGAACTTCTCAGCAGGTTTAGCAAACTTATTACTATTTTTAGATGAACAACAGTTTGAGTAGAATGTGCAACAGCAACAGCTTTACCTGCATCCTCTTTCCTCCTTTTTGGAGGATAGATATCAAATATAGGAAGTTTGATTAGCTTTTGACCTTCCACACGTTTGGAAAAGATATTCCCAACTTTCTCAGGTTGAGCAATGGCTTTGCCTTTGCCCTTACTGAGATGTGATGGATGTTGCCTATCAACATGCCTTTGGTTTTGAAAGACTTACCTTCATTTATAACCAATTTTCCACTATGATTTAAAAACTTATTTGAAATCACAGCAGATTTACTTTCAACATGAGTCTTACCCTTGTTGAAAGCAGGCTGCTTACCTTTAGAAAACTTTTCTCAAAATGTTCAGCATCAAAAGGATTAACAGGTCTATTAACATCAGCTTGAGACCCAGAACCTGACTTGTTAACAGGTTTAGTGCCCAAAGCTGCAGCTTGAACTTGTTTCCCTTCTTTTGCTTGAGTGAACCAGCTGGGCACTTAGCAGACTGATTTAATGGAGAACACATTCCATCATCAGTTTTTAGAGCTTTTTCACACAAGCTGTCAGTGTTTTGAGGCCTGACAAACCTATTTGTTGAGACTAGCTTACCATTTACTTTCTGAATGAAAGTACTTAGAAGCTCACCAAGAGTGGATAAGTCTTTTTATAGATTATTTATCTCAACAATTGAAGCTGCTTTATCAAGATCCCCTCCAAGATAGGCTTGGATTTGAGCAGTAATTTGTTGACTAATACAATGATTGACTTTTTGTGCAGATTGGCACCAAGAGTAAACAATCTTTTGAAGCTTGGCATGCTTTGTGTCTGTTTCTCTCTTTTCTTCTAATAAAATGGAATTAATGTGTTTGAATTGATCAAGTTTAGTTTCCAACTTAAGGAAGCTGTCCAGTTTACTAGTTTTTATTTCAAGATCAGTTTTTCATCAGAACTGTAATCCAAAAAATTTTGTACCTTATACATCATTGTTGGGTTCTAGTTCTCCAAGCTGCTGAGAGCCTCAGTTCAGCCAGGTCTTGTTTGATGTTGCTTGTTGATGGGACATCTGTGTTGGCCATCAGACAATTGTTACTTCTTCATCTGATGATGAATCAAATTCCTCCCAGTCACACGTCTCAGCCATGAGACTCTTTTGCTTGTTGGAAGCCACTGAGTCCTCCAACTTTCTCATCTTAGCCATGGCCATTAGGTACTTAACCCTGTAGCGATTGTCCTTGTTTGTCTTGTATGGTTTGGATGATGAGCCAGCAGCTTTAGACACACAGTCAGCAGCTATATGGCCTGTTTTGCCACATTTAAAGCATTCAGCCTTAGTTTTGTCAAATGCCTTCTTTTTTATGGCACCTGACTTCTTCTACAGCATTTTTCCACCAAACCTCTTCTTATTGAATTTTCTGACAAGGATTGCAATCATTTGCTCATAATCTAATTCAGTAAGATCTTCACAGTCTTCCTCCTCAAACACTTCTTCCATTTCATCATCAGCTTGTTGATCAGCTTATGTGAACATATAACACACCTGACCAGCAGGTTGTCTCACGCTGGCCACTAAGGCAGTACCTCTTTTGGACATTTCCAAGGCATCTATTTTCTGTTGCCTTGACTGGTCATCATTTAGAAAGGACCCATACAGATTTACAAGATCCATACCAACAGCTTTGAGATCCCAACAGCTTTGAAATCATTGATTAGAGCAGTGAATCTGGTATAGGTTTCAGTGAGAGACTTCTTTGGCTTTGCAAAGAAGAGTTCATACTGTCTAACAAGATTGTTGATCCTATTATCCAGTGTGATAGTGGGACCATCATAGATGGTACACAAAGTATTCCACATCTCGTTTGCAGTCTTCATTTTCTCAACCTGTTTGAACACATCATCAGGAAGTGAAATAACCAGGTTGTTCCTAGCCTTTGCATCAAGAGCAACCGCCTTTTGTCTTCATCAGACCATTGAGCTTTTGCCTTTTCAAAGGTTCTGATTTCAGGAACAGCTCCTTTAGCAGCAGGAGTGATAATAGTAACAGAAGTTGGCACATAGGGACCTTCCATTACTATCTCTGGCAGTTGTACATCCAGGTTCTCTAAGTAGAGCATCATTTTTTCACTTCCAACCAGAGAAGTTCTGATGACTGAATTTGGAGGGTTTGGCCATTGAACCATTGTCATCGTAGGAGGAAGAGCTGACAGCACTGTTGTCCATGGGAAAATAGGAAGAATGAGAGATCTAGAGTTAACACACACTCTATCCGCTCTGATACCAGTTGTAGGTACCAAAAGGTTTCCCTAGTATGTTGTTCTAAGCAGTAGTGGGGGGGGGGGGGGGTGAATACAGCAAATTAAAACTCAACACACTTTTCTCAATGTTTGTGTATATTATCAACAAGTGTTAATTGCAAACAAGCTTGAACTGCGAAATGGTTCAAGCTGAGATGACAGATACAACAGATGTTTAACTAATCTAAGACACACTCAGACTAGGCACAATGAATACACTCACTAAGATGAACTCATTGTTTACAAGATACAGATGGACAGCTTGAATAAGAACAGCTTGGACACACGAAACTGTTTTATTCAAGCAGACTTGCGTGCGTGAAAAACACACTTCTATGCACGATCCAAATTTCTCACTCTTGGTTGTCTCACATTTCTTAGAAGCTTCCTTTTATACTCTCACCGAGAATCTCTGTGAAGCTTCCTCATTGGACAAGGATATAGTGGGATGTCTTTCCAAAAAGACAAAACAACTTTTCTGCACATTCAGATATAGCAGACTTGTCTCTACATGGCAGAAAATTTGTCTTTTTCTTTTTGTCTCTGTTGCAGAAGGGTTTAGCTAAAAGAGGAATGTCAACTTTGAACCTTTCGTCTTCTGTTAAGGCCATTTTGATATAAGAAATCGTCTGTCACCCATTTCAAGTATCCACTTTGTCTTCATGTAACAGAATAGCGTAGGCAGTCTTCTGCAGCTTCTATTTTCCACTTTGTCTTCGACTTTGTAAACTGATCTTGTAGTCCAAAACAATACATGAGGACTTGGAAACATATTCCATAAAGTGTTTATCCTGTTCACAAAGAACAGGTTCTGTTCACAAGGAACAGAACACTTAGTCTTTGTCCAAGCTGCTCAACAGGATAGAGTAGCGTAGACAGTTTATGTCCAGCCTGTTCAACAGAATAGAACAACTTGGACAATCTGCCTTAGTAGAAACAAATGCAACATGGTAAGCAGCTTTGACTAATATTGCAAATCACTTATCAGGTTTCAATAAGGCATTAACAGGCCTTAAATTATATCTTCAAGTGCATCAAACAAGTTTGACTAAAAATGTCCCCCTAAGATGTATAACAGGTTTGACTGAGGCCTTTTGGTGCCTAACTGTGAAGACCTTCCCTTCCGGGGCAGTCCTCAGAGTCTAGGTCCCAATTCATACAATGCAATATCAATCATACTAAGATAGGGTAATTAAATTGCGGGAAAAAAAAAATTACATGTACATTACAAATTAGGATTTAAGTTTACATATTTCAAAATAAAGTTATAAAAGGGTAACATCTAATCTAGTCATAACATCATACATCACACCAAGTCTACCCAGAACCACCACATTTTCTGTCTTCCAATCAGTACCAGAAAGTTTGTTGAGTAGTGGTCTAAGAAAGCTTCAAAACTTGGATCTTGAATGACCTAAGTACTAGGTCCTGTAGGTGATTTTCCTTTGGCTTTTCCTGTAAAATATTAATGCAACATCTGTAAGCAATGCTTAGTGAGTTTATAGATTTTCAATATCAACATGCGTGTCAAGCGGAGTCATTAGTCTTAGCGTGATATGTCTTGGCTGCCGCTACAGCCCTCATGATTGAGATATAGAATCATAGAATTGGATGATGTTCAGGCCACACTCACGCTTAAATCGTGGAGATCAGCCACATACTGGGCTAGCTACCAGTAAGTCAATATGGCGGAACATCGGAGGTCATTACCAATTCATAAGAACTGGTGAAATAGCCGGGTCTAGAATAATAGACCATAAGGGCTAGTCAAGCTGAATAAATCTATCAAATGTCTGATCAATGATGGAAGCATATGTCTTAGAAGTCATGATAGCAATGATTCATATAGCAAAGTCTGAAACAATATTAAATGCAATATGAAAAGATAATCAAATAGCTATCATGATCCACTGGGCAACACCCATCCATGGTGTGCACAGGTCTCATTCCAGCTGATTAATGAATGTTAATAAATCTAACAACAGCAATATATCTCAACCGAATCTTATGCATGTTCAATCTGAATATCTATAACTCACTGGTCTGGGTCTTTATCAAACAGATATAAAAATCTGCAACCTGAGTTATCTCAGGATTTTATCTTGTCAATCTTGTTCTCTGTCAAATCAAGTCTTTGACCCGCTTTAAATCTTTTAAATCTTTGTCTTTATGTTCAGAATTTCACTGAACCTGTCCAGAATTATATCATATAAATCTCATGTCAATATCATCATCATTATCATGGAATTTCATCATCTTTTGGTCGTTAAAATCTTTAATTCTACCTGATTCTGATAACTTTCAGTTCATCAATATTTTGTTCGTTCATATTCTTTGTTTCATAACATCTTCAAAAGCTTTCTATATATATATATACATATATATATATATATATATATATATATATATATATATATATATATATATATATATATATATATATATATATATATCATATATATATATATATATATATATATATATATATGACTAATAACATATGCATATAAATAATTTATTTAAATGAAATGTCAAAATTCATAAATCTGGGTTTCGGGTCATCAACTTCGGATACACCCGGATTCGAGTCATCCGGATTCGGATTAGCCAACCGAATTCGGATCCATGAACCCCATCCGAAATCTGAGATCCGAATTGAACCTATCCGAATTGAGGACATAAGAACCGAATTTGAAGGCCTCCGAATTGTAGGGTCCGAAAGAGCATATTATCCGAACCGAATCATAGGTCCGAAATGGACACCATCCGAATTCGGATCCATACTTAGCATTTTTCCCAGAAATTGTTCTTGGTGTTCATCATATTGTTCATACGGATTTTTCATAAAAATTACTAAAAACTTATTTTATTAACATGCAATGTTATATATTGATATATTATGATTATTGGGTTAATTTTATACTAATTTCCCTATCAATAACATCATATTTTTAATTAAGATCATCCAACATTCATCATTTTTGTCAAGAACATATTTTTGCTAAAAATTCCGATTTCTAGTTATTTCTAAATGATCCAACCCAGAATTTAATTTCTGTTACATCTAACAACTTAGATTTATCAAAATCTACTAAAATTTTATACATGCAACATAAAATACATGATTTTGAATTCTTGGTTTCGGTTTTTATCAAAACCAAACCAAACACATAATTTTTAAGATTTTAAGAGATAATTACCTTTAAATCTTGTTGTTTGATGATAATTGTTGCTTCTTGTAACTCCTTCTTGTCTTTAATTTCTCCAATTGATTGCAAATTTGTGATAATTCTTGATATTTTGTGTGTTTAGCCGAGAGATTAGAGAGAAGTTAGAGAGAGAATGTGTCAATTCTCTTAATTGATAATTATGACCATTAAAATGGTTTATATATGTATTATAGTTAACTTTGTAATTTAACCCACTAAACTTTTGTATTTTACATCTCTTTATTATAATCATCTTTTAACAATTAAAATAAATCATAACTATAATTACTTAATATTTTCATATTCAATGAAATTAAACAAAATAATAAATGTAATAAAATTACATTATTTTCTCAAAGTACATAGATTATAACTGGATCAAAAGCTGGGTTGTTACACTAACACGGTTCATCCGAAGTTCAACACTCAGAATTTTTTAATATCATTTTTACATTTTTACTTTAAATCTAAAATCACAAAAATATTCCATGTCTTATGTACCATTGATTAGAGTTAGGATAAGTGTTTGAGTGTAAATGTATATTCTAATATTGGTCTCTCAATGATCGACTTTTGACTTTATTCAGTAGAATTTACATTCTACCGATAAAAGATATGATGCTTTAAACAAAATAGATAGTTTCAAATTCATGCTTATTTCAGACTTAGTATCAACACTTCATTCTTTCAAGTCTGATATACTAACACTGTTGCATGTTTACAGGATTCATGGATCCTCAAATATCCTTAACCCTTTCGCATTCTCCGCTAACCATAACAATGCACAACTGCCAGAAGAATCTGTTCTTCCTTCTACCCAGTTTGTTGAGTTTGCCCCTCACAACTAGCAGCTCGATCTTTCTACCCTATGCCATGAAGGCGAGGATATCACGTTTGATATTCTCAAAGGCGACGTTTCTTTCATCGGTATGAAGTGAGCTGACTTCGTTAATCGATCCACGACTACCCAGATGGAGTCTTGTTGTCTTTTGGTTTTCGGCAATTTTGTGACGAAGTCCATTGTTATATGCTCCCACTTCCACTCAGGAACTGGTAGTGGTTGCATATCCCCGAAGGGCTTCTGGTGTTCTGCCTTTACCATCTGACAGACTCTGCAGCTTTCAACACAACGACCGATGTCTTTCTTCATTCCTGGCCACCAGTAATCGGCTTTTAGATCAAAATACATCTTTGAGCTGCCAGGATGAACAGATAATTTGGATTGATGAGCTTCAGATAGAAGAGTGCTGCGAATGGAACCATATTTAGGAACCCAGATTCGGTTTCCCTTGAGACAGTGAAGTCCCAAATGATTCAAAGTTAGAAATTGTGATTGCCCTTTAAGATTTTCAGAACTGATATTCTCTTCTTTCAGTGCTTCAGTTTGAGCAAGTCGGATGTCTTCAATAAGATCAGAAGAGAATATAACCGGAGTTAGGGCATAGCAGCACTTTTCTGGATACGTCTTTCTACTCAAAGCATCCGCGACCACATTTGCTTTGCCGGGATGATATAGGATCTCGCAATCATAGTCCTTGATAAGTTCCAAGGACCGACGCTGTTTCATATTTAGATCCTTTTTAGTGAAAAGATGTTTGAGACTCTTGTGATCGGTGTAGAGTTGACACCGAGTCCCATAAAGATAATGCCGCCAGATTTTCAGAGCAAAGGTAACGGCAGCCAACTCAAGATCATGAGTTGGTGCACTTTTCTCGTAATCCTTTAATTGCCTTGAAGCGTAGGCAATTACTTTTCCCCTTTGCATTAGAACACACCCTAAGCCAGTACCAGATGCATCGCTATAGACAACGAAATCATCATTGCCTTCTGGCAAGGCTAGGATTGGCGCTTGAATAAGCTTCTGCTTCAGAATGTCAAATGCCTCTTGCTGTTTATCGGTCCAAACAAAAGGAGTATTCTTTCGTGTTAGCATCGTTAAAGGTACAACAATTTTCGAGAAGTCCTTTATGAATCGCCGATAATAACCGGCCAATCCAAGGAAACTTCTTATTTCTGAGACATTGCGAGGCGCTTGCCATTTTTGAACGGCCTCGACTTTAGAAGGATCGACGGAAATCCCTTCGCCAGAAACAACATGGCCAAGGAACTGAATCTGTCTGAGCCAGAATTCGCACTTAGAGAATTTTGCGTAGAGTCTTTCTTTTCTTAATAACTCTAGCAATTGCCGCAGATGTATAGAATGATCAGCCTCCGTTTTGGAGTAAATCAGAATATCGTCTATGAATACGATAACTGACTTATCCAACATAGGTCTACACACACGATTCGTGAGATCCATGAACGCCGCTGGTGCATTTGTCAAGCCAAACGGCATCACGAGAAATTCGTAATGACCGTATCTTGTACGGAAGGCTGTCTTTGGAACATCCTCATCTCTGACTTTTAATTGATGATACCCAGAACGGAGATCTATTTTCGAGAAGTAACTGGCTCCTTGTAGCTGATCAAACAGATCATCGATTCTGGGCAGAGGATACTTGTTCTTTATAGTAACCTTGTTCAACTCGCGGTAGTCGATGCACATACGGAAGGTTCCGTATTTCTTTTTAACAAATAAAACAGGTGCACCCCACGGAGAAGAACTCGGTCGGATAAACCCCTTCTCTAACAGCTCTTGCAGTTGCTTTGACATTTCCTGCATTTCTGCAGGTGCAAGTCTGTAAGGAGCTTTTGCAATAGGAGCCGCACCAGGAACCAAGTCAATACCGAACTCAACTTGACGTTCTGGTGGCACTCCGGAAATGTCATCAGGAAAGACGTCTGGGAACTCGCAGACAATAGGAATATCGGACAGAGATCTCTTTTCAGAGCTGGACTCAGATAGAGCATAACAAAGATAAGAGTCGTGACCTCTAGACAAGTATTTATGAGCTTTTTCTATAGATATGAAGCAATGAGCACCTTTTCTTTTCTCTCCTTTAATCTCCAATACTCGACCGCCTGAAGACTTGATTCTAATGATCCGACGGTTGCAGATGATTGTAGCCTCGTTGATCATTAACCAGTCCATGCCGATGATGACGTCGAACTCTTTCAACGGAATAGGAATGAGGTCGAGATTGAACACGATATTATTTACGAGCAGAGTGCAGTTTCGGTAAACAGAATCAGCCATAACATAATTGTTACTGGATGTCTCAATATCTAGTATCACGGGAAGCTTTGATGGAGACTTACATAATTGTCGTGCAAAAGAGGTTGATATGAAAGAACGACTTGCGCCAGAATCAAATAATACACGAGCCGGAATCGAGTTAAGCAGGAACATACCGGTAACTACGTCAGGTGTTTCTTTTGCTTCCTCGGCTGTTATTTGAAAAGCTCGAGTCTTTGCAGTCGGCGTTGCAGCAGAACTCTTAACTGTTGACCCTCCAGCTGATGACTGAGACTGATAACGCGGCCCGCTACGACACTGATACATAAAGTGTCCCCTTTTTCCACATTTTGCGCATCCACGTCCCTGCTGTGGACATTCTTCACTACTGTGACCGATCATGTTGCACGCAAAGCAAGTAAAATCATCTGGATTGCACAATCCCATGTGTGATCTTCTGCATCGCTTGCAGAATCGTGGTTCGTTCATAAGGGAATAGACTTGAGCTTTCGGCTGTGAACTTTGCTGATGGAATTGCTGAGATGGTGACTTATTTGACTTGAAAAATCTACCAAATCTTTGCTTCTTCGGAGGAGACGGATTCATTGGGTTAGTCGTTGGTGCGTAGAGCTGATCGCCATACTCCTGATATCCTCTCTCGTTCTGTCTTGCCGCCTCTACCATTTCCAGATAACTCTTATACTTTATCGCACTCATCGGATGTCGGTATCTCGGGTTGAGTCCTACACGGAATCTATTCATCTTTCTTTCTTCGGTAGCTACTTGGTATGAAGAGTAACCGCATAGTCGTGAAAACTCGTGTTCGTGTTCGTATTCGTCAACTGTCTTCGTCCCCTGAGTCAGCTGCATCAGTTGTACTTCCATCTTATCTTGTTGATTGATCGGGCAGTACTTCGCATTGAACATATCAAGAAACTGGTTCCACTCCAGAGTCTGAATTATTTCTTCACCATAGATACTCCTCTGAGTTTTCCACCAGGCACGGGCAGCTCCCACAAATAACGCGGACGCATAACTCACTTTCTTAGAATCTAAACAGTCGGAAATTCTAAAGATTTCTTCTGTATGACTGATCCAATCCATTGCCTGAATTGGATTTACTGTACCCTCAAAGTTCAGGGCACCGCTCGCTTTAAAATCCTTAAACTTGCAGCCTTTTGGCTGAGCAATTTGAGTTTCGGGATTTGAATTATCAGAATCAGATTCATTAGTCTGGACTTGCTTTTCTTTTCTCTTATTCTTTTTATCTTCACGTCTTTTAGCTTCGGCCTCATCTCTGGCCTGAAACTGTTCTTGC
>JAANYP010003687.1:0-36160 GCA_020465985.1 Centrapalus pauciflorus | reverse complement strand
TAGATGTATCAGTAGAATCGAACACTCAAGCAAGAAACTCGACAAATTGTCGTTTTTGTGGAAAACGGTAGACTCGAGGAAATTGATTCGAAATCGCAGATAGATTCGAGAGTATAGATTCGAAAACAGATGTATTAATGACGTTACTGTTAACCTATTTATACTACCTAACCTCCGAGTCTATGGCCACATTCGAATCTAATGACAGATTCGAGGTGACCCAATTTCGAGTTTAAACTAAACTCGAATTACCCAAAACACTTAGAAAATTTCAAAAATTTTGAAATAAATTGAACTTTTTCAACTTTTTCAACCTTATTGTGTAACGGAATAAGCTATGCCAAACCTTTTACCCTAAGCACAAGATTTTCACGCAGTGTTTATTTTATCCAACTATGAATGCACCCTTAGAAATTTTTGACCTTTTTCCTAAGTAAAAAAATAAAATAAAATAAAGTAAAATAAACTAAGGTAAAATAAAAATAAAAAATAAGTAAAAATAAAATTTTTAAAATTTTGACCAAAAAATTTAACTTAGACTTAAACCATATTTATTAAAATTCACAACCTATGCTAAACACTTGACAAAATATTTTTGATGAGTATAGTCAAAGAAAGGTTCAATCAGATAGCGATGTCAGATACTCACTTTCAGTACTTAAACTTTCACACTTAGGAATTTTTGATTCCTTTTATTGTTTGTCATGAAATACCTATTTAGCCGATTGTTGGTATTTTACCCCTTTAAACATGCTACATCTCGGAATATCCCTTGGCATTTTTATTTATCATGAAATTATCTTACGTGACTCAGACATAGATATACTTTTATGATCAAGGCATACAGACAAGGATTCTAACTTGTTGGTATTTGCAAACTTTCTTTAAAAGACAAACATCGGACACAGGTCTGTATTTTCATACAACAAAGTGTCTTAGTTTGACTTAAGGTTTATTCTTAAAGTTAGCAAGACCGCGGTGACAGGTCTGTACCGACGTACAACAAAGCGACGTATCTTGCCAACCCGAATCTAAACAGAGGCAACAGGTCTGTACTTACGTACAACAGAGTTACATGTTTTCGACTCTCAATTTTGTATGATTTTTCTATTCTTTCCATTTTAAGATGTATTTGATGTTGCTATACATCCCCAGAAAGTTTGCATACCTCATTTAGACTCAAAGTTTGTATGTCTTGTACATAAAAATTAAGACCGATTGGTCGTACATCTAAGTTAGCGACGCGCTTGACTTTTTCTTGAATATTTTATTAGCCTTGGGATTCCCTATATGTATTATGCCTACCAACACATCAAACTAAAATAAAGTATAACACTTAGAATTTTAGGTGCATTATGTGTGAAAGTCTAAACATTTAGAGTTTGTAACGACTGTGCTAATTTTCGTCACTTTGAACCTATGCTTCTAAGACTTAACTCCCTTTTCTGATATTCTCTTTTTTGTATTTTTATGATTTTCTCTCTTTTTCTTTTGTTTTTCATAAGAAATAGCAATAAAATAAGATAACCTACTAACTTACTAAAAGTAGAAACTTACTAAAAATAGAAACTATCCTAAATTAGCAGACTTACTATAAAAAGAAAGAAATACTACAGCTATAAAAAGGAAATAAACTACTACTAAGGTCAAATTACTTTGGGTTGCGCATTCCATTTAGTTGAATTAAATATTCAAACCGTGACTTATCAAATGCTTTGGTAAATAAATCTGTATTATTATCGTCCGTTGCCACTTTTACCAATTTGATTAAGTTCTTTTCTGCACAATCAAGAATAAAATGATGCCTTATGTCTATGTGCTTTGTTTTACTGTGTTTAACTGGATTGTTAGTGATAGCGATTGTAGATTGGTTATCTATCCTAATTGGAGTGTGAGTGTAAGCCAAACCGTAATCCCGCAATTGTTGTTGTATCCACAGAACCTGTGAGCAGCAACTACCAGCAGCAACATACTCGGCCTCGCACGTTGACACGGCTACCGACGTCTGTTTCTTGCATTGCCAGGATACCAGTCTCCCTCCTAGGAATTGACAACCTCTAGTTGTTGACTTGCGCGTCAAGCTGCATCCTCCGTAGTCTGAATCCGTGAACGCCTCCAATTCCAGATGACCCTCCACGTGATACCAAAGTCCCAGCTTTGGTTTCGACTTGAGGTATCGTAGAATCCGCTTCACAGCTTTCATGTGCATCTCTTTCGGATTAGCTTGAAACCTAGCACAAATACACACAGCAAACATGATATCAGGTCTTGAAGCAGTTAAATACATAAGTGATCCAATCATGGCCCGATATAATGTCGGATCCACATCAGTATCACTTTCAGTACCCGGTCCGAGATTGTGATTCACTTGAATCGGCGTGCTGAAATGGGCAGTCAATTTTGTTCCCTCCATCCCGAAGCGTTCTAATATGTCACAGACATACTTCGTCTGATGGATAAACATACCATCCTTCTTCTGGTCACCTTGTAACCCCAAAAAGAAATTTAACTCTCCCATAGCACTCATCTCGAATTTCGACTTCATCACCTTCTCGAAATCTTTGCACATTTGTTCGTCTGATGAACCAAAAATGATATCATCGACGTACACTTGTACCAAGATGAAGTGTTCTCCCTTTCTCTTAACGAACAGCGTACTATGTATCCTACCCCTTTCAAACCCGTTTTCTAATAAATGGTTGGATAGAGTCTCATACCACGCCCTTGGTGCCTGATGCAATCCATATAGAGCCTTCTCTAAACGATATACTCTATCAGGATATTTAGGATCTGTAAATCCGGGCGGCTGTTCTACGTACACCAGCTCCTTCACTTTTCCATATAGGAAGGCACTCTTAACATCTAGTTGATATACCTTAAAGCCCTTGAAGGAGGCAAAAGCTAGAAACAACCTAATGGCTTCCAGCCTTGCTACTGGCGCAAACACCTCATTGTAATCGATTCCCTCCTCTTGGTTGAAACCCTTTACAACTAGCCTAGCCTTGTTGAGAGTGACTATACCCCGATCGTCTCTTTTGCACTTAAAACCCCATTTGGTTCCTATGGCAACTTCCCCTCGAGGTAATGGAACTAACTCCCACACTTCTAGTTTCCTAAACTGCGAAAGTTCTTCCTGCATCGCTTCAACCCAGGAGTTATCCTTAAGTGCCATTTGCACATTCTTAGGCTCTACTTGCGATATGACACAAGAGTAGAGACAGGTGTGATATGCCTCGGAGTCGTTTATCATCGACAACAACACAATGTTGTTATTTACGCTACTCCTAGTCTTCACACCCTCGTTAGGATTTCCTATGATGCTTTCTATAGGATGGTTCTTGTTAATCCTAGAGATCTCTATCTCGTCAACTCTCAGATTATCTTCTAAGTTAGATCCTATTTCACCTAATGGGGGAACAACCTCAGTTTCTACATTTTCCTCCTCATGGACATTTTCCTTAGAGTTGGAACTTGTTGCCTGAGTCTGATTCTCAGTGGTAGGTGCTTCTGGATCAGCAACTTCTGGAGATCCATCTTCAGTCGCAGTAGGCTCGGATGCGGATTGAAATGTAGTCCTCGGAAAGGTATGACCTTCGTCATTCAGATGTAACGTTGCCATGTCCTTTTCGATTGTACCTGCATTTTCATCCAAAGGAATGTTAAATGACTCAAATAATTTATCATAGTCAAATATCCATTCCGGACCTGTTTGGGGTTCATGTGTATAACTTGTGACTTCAATGTTATACACAATTTCCACTGTACCATTTGTTTTATTAAAAACCCGTTTGTTTGGTGAGTTCGACACATAACCTAGGAAGTATCCTTCGTCAGCCTTTTCACCAAACTTAGGTTGATGTTTTGTTCGCAAAAGAGTGCATGGTACCCCAAACGGTTCGAAGCGAGTTAAATTAGGTGGCCGTTTATTCAAAATTTCATAACAGGTTTTGTTCAAAGATTTGACTGTAAGGACTCGGTTTAAAATATGGCACGCGGTATTCACTGCCTCCCCCTAAAACATGGTAGGAAGCTTTGAATCCGAAAGCATAGTCCTTGCAGCCTCAATCAATGTCCTGTTTTTACGTTCGGCCACCTCATTTTGTTGTGGCTCATATGGTGCACTGAATTGATGCACTATGCCCTTTGAGAGGCAATATACACCAATTACAGTGTTTTTGAAATCAGTTCCATTATCACTACGTATCCTTTTAACCTGTGTGCCATAGGAATTCTCCACTTGGTCTAAGAACCCGATGAGCTTGGAAGCCGTCTCGTCCTTTGTACCTAGAAAGAAAACCCAAGAAAATCGTGAGTAGTCGTCAGTGATAACTAAACAATACCAACTACCTCCTATACTCCTTTTGTTGATTGGTCCGAAAAGATCCATGTGCAACAAATCGAATGTAGAGGTTATGGAGTTCTGCGTCTTGGACTTGTGTGTCTTCTTATGTTGTTTGCCCTTCTTGCATGGTAGACACTTGTCCTCGAACTGAAAGCTCTTCATAGGCACACCTTGCACCAACCCATTTTTCGTTATGTAATTCATCTTTCTTAGGTGCAAGTGAGCCATGCGTCTGTGCCACAATACCGATTCCGTCTCCGAAGCTTTGGATAACAAACAGATTGGCCCCATCGAAGTCTCCGACTTGTTCATATCAAGAATGTACAAGTCATTCTTCCTTGGTGCCCGCATCAATACCCATTCTTCAGGAATCTTGAATCCCGGTTTTAGCACTAACGCTTCATTGTCAGTGAACAACACTGAATTCTTCTTGTCACAGATTTGAGATACACTAATGAGATTGTGCACCAGTTTATCAACGTGATAAACTTGATCCAACTTGATCGTCCCATTAGTGACCACTCCGGTACCCGTGATGTTTCCTCCTTTATTTCCCGCGAATGATACAAATCCCCGATTCCCACCCTTGAAGTCTGTAAGTAGACTTCTTTCCCTTGTCATGTGCCTGGAGCATCCACTGTCGATGAACCACTTGTTGTTTGGACCTGTGGTAATCTCCTGCACATGAAAGAAAATAGGTTAGTTATCACGGGGAACCCAAGCCATAACTGACTTGGTTATACCATTCTCGTCCACATACTTAAACTCTTTCAAATACCCATCTCGCCTTTCATGTGACTTGGGTCATTGAACAGGAGTTTGTTGTGGTGCCGAGTGATGTAAATTCACTCTTTGCCTTTGAGTAGACATTTGTTGTGGAGCTCTCGAATAATTCCGATTATATTGCATTTCAGATTGTGATCCCTGAGCTCTTACCGGTGTGTGATGCCTTATAGGAGTGTGTGACCTAACCGGAGTGTATGCTCTGCTAAGTGTTGTGCTCCTATATTGTTGTTGAGGTCCAGACCTAGATTGATTGACGACTCTATTCGGTGAGTTTGTCCTAACCACTTCTTTTGGTCCAACCTTTACCGGTGTTTGTTTCACAACTTGTTTTGGTGCGGCCTGCACAGTTTTCTCGATACTCTGAGAACTACTAGTGCTCGCCACATTTGTTGAGGGCTTAACAGGTGTTAGCTTCACTGTCTTAGGTGTAACTTCGGTTTTCCTAAGCGGACAGTTAGAAGCAACATGCCCCTTTTCATGACATCTGAAGCAGGACATCTTATCTATGGACTTCTTGTGTGTGCCCTTAGACTTAGGTGTCTCACTAGTGTCTTGGTCCTTTTGTACATCTATTGCGACTGTCTCATCGTCCTGATCATTAAAATCAATTTTATGTTTTCCTGCAGGTGTTTCACTGGAGGAAGACACAAATTTGACTTTCTTAACCTTGACGGTTGTGCCAGCCACCTTCGGTGTATTTTCTACTACAGGCTCAGATGTAGGTGCAGGTATGTCCTCTAAGTCTACTGAGTTGTCAGTTTTCTCCTGAGGTTCTGGCACGTAGTTTGAATTAAAAGGTGGAGGAATTTCATGAAATCCTAGACCTACAGGCTTTTTAGATTGACGTTGAGCATCTAAAACTTTCCCAAGGTTCAGGCTTGAATTCCTAAACTTCTCTAGCTTACTATTGGCCTCTGCTACCTTTACCTTTGTTTCAGCTAGCTCTATGTCTTTGTCCTTAAGATTTTTGGTCAAGGCCTCTACATGCTCATACATAAGCTCTAACCTAACACACTGCTCACTCAGTTTGTCTTTCAGAACTATTACATCTTGAGCATCAGCCTTAAGTTTTTCCTTAAGATCTTGCTTAATGTCATTTAGGCTAGCGTTATCAGCCTTTAAAGACTCATTTTGAGCAGTTATGGTTTTATGTGATTCTAAGACTATATTTAACCTATCATTAGAAGTAACACATACCAAGCATAATTCATGAAAAAGTGAGTAAGTCAGACTAACCTTTGTCTGGTCGGATTCCACATTGGCCATTTGTGCGGCAAACTCCAGAAGCATCTGATCATTCGTCTTCTCCACCCACATCGGACTGCTGTCCCTTGTGGTCTGCTCTTCCCCTTCACATCCATTCTCCGTGACTTCAGCCATAAAAGCCCGAGCATTTGATTCCGGATGTGAACACCAGTCGTAAGTACCATCCAGCTGTCTATCTGATGTGACATTTGATAGTAGACCAGCTAGATTGGCTTGACCGGTAGATGAACTCGGAAGGTATCGTTGTTGAGACTGATTCTGAAACTGTCCATGATGCTGGTTTTGCCCTTGGTATGTATCTACCTTCGGTCTCTGACATTCTCTGGCGAAGTGTCCTAAACCTTGACAGTTGTAGCACTTTACCTTGGACTTATCAAATCCAATCCCCTTATTATTCATTGTCAAATTCCTCCCAGTTCGTTTGATGAATCTTTTAACCCGTTGGGTTACCATGGCCAGTTTCCATTTAAGGTCCATCTCCTCAAGATCGTCAGGGTCGACCTGATCATAGTCTTCATCCCAGAGAGCAGGATCGTTTATCTTCCCCTGAACGCAGTTCCCGTATGCAGCCACAAATGAAGCAAGTAGGTTCAATTGTTCTTCGGCTGATTTTGCGCTCATGGGCATCTTAGAGTATCCCTGAGATGTTGATGCCTGTTGTACTTGAGGCTGCGGTTCTTCCGATCTTCCTAATCCTAAGAACGCTCTATTAAGTGTGTCATCAATCTCTGCTGGTGACGACGTTTCTCCGGTGAAAAACGCTGTAGCAGTCTTCAAATCAGCTGTCGCTGAAGGTTTTGTTGATTTTCCAAAATACATCGCTGGATTCTGGACTTGTTCGTAATCCGTTTCGGCCTTCAGTAGCTCGAAATGATAAGCTCGCAACGTTCCCACAATATCCTCCAATGATTGGGTATAATACTTGTCTTCATTAAGCTTGATCATTGCCACATACATTGCCCATTTGGCTGGTAAGGCATCAAGAAGCTTATTGTTCTTCTCAGTGTCATTATACTCAATCCCGTGACTTTCAAGCTCCGTCAATAGATGATAAAAGCGGGTGATGGTATCATCCAGCTGTTCATCCTTCAACGCCTTGAAAATTGCAAATTGTTGTTCAACAGCTCCATACGCTTTCTTCGAACCCTTGGATTACCCTCACATATCTTTTCCAGTGACTCCCAAAGTTCCTTAGATGTCTTCTGAGTCCGGAATGTGTGTAGTATATCCTGAGGCAATGTCATTCGAATTATCGAGAAAGCTCTGTTTTCGGCTTCATAAAGTTTCTTATCATCTTCCTTAATCATCTAATATGATAAGACTCTCTGACGACCTTCAACTTCAAAAATTGGTGGAATGTATCCTTCGTCAATACACACCCACATGCGCATGTCATTGAAGCGCACAAAATTGGCAAACCGATCTTTCCACCAATAGTAATCCTCGAGTTTCATAAGCTTAGGCGGAGTGTTTTCCTTCCCGACCTCGTGGTCCATTTCCAGGAATTTTTGAAGATTTGACATCTTTTCGAAAGTAATTGAATTGAACTTAATTAATTTAATTCGAAATTAACTTGAGTTAATTCTTTCGAATGTAGGTTGATTCGAATTTAATTAAACTCCAATTTATTTGGGATTAAATTCGATTGAGTATTGTAAGTCAATTAAATTCGAAACTAATGACAGATTCGAAAATCCCCCAAACTCGAAGGTTAAGGCAAACTCGAACACTTCAGCAGATTCGAAGCCCAATTCGACTCTAGACCAAATTCGAAACAAACTCGAATGTCAGCAGACTCGAGAACCTATTCGAAACTAGCACAGACTCGAATCAAACTCGAAACAAACTTTATCAAACTCGAGAGGAGCGGATTTTGGTTAGACTCGAGACTAAGAATAACCCTAATTACTCCTAACAGATTCGAGCGCCGCAAACTCGAAAAACGGCTAACACTTCGATTTATTTACGTTTTGCAGATTAAATCAATATTTTTACAATGAAAAATATTGATTTCGATCAAAAACGTGAAAAATACGAAGTATTTCCCGGATGACAATTTGCTAAGCTCGAAAAACACGAAAAACACAAAGATGAGAGAAAAACCGTCCAAAAAGCGTCAAGAAACCTAGAATGTATCTAGATGAACACGAAGAACACCAAGAACACCCCTTAGGCTCTGATACCACTTGTAAGGTCTACCACTACGAGATCTATCTAGACGCGGAACCGTCAACGAGTGCGGAATCCTCGTTAACGGGTAGACGGAAACAACTCTCACCAGAAACACGGAGACTATCAGAAGCTGCACGAACTACACAAGAACGCACCTACGAACTGATTCTCTCCGAAACGACACTAACACTGATGATAAACTCGAAATCGTTTAATGCTTAATCACTCTCGAATTTTGCAAAAAGTCTAAAAATGTAACATCCGGCACTAAACCAGGTTAGCAATAATGACCTAGTCTACATTTAATAGTCAATTATAGTCTAATCAGTGGTCATTAGAAATTAATCAAGTGATTAACAAGGTTTATTAGAAAATTCAACTCAATTAGAATCAAATTCATCAGTGCGATGAATCGGAAAATCAATTAATCCGATCGATTTACGATATGAGGGATTAATTCAACTAAGTACATAATTAAATTATGATTAGTGACACTAATCATACACTAATACAATTACTTAACATTAATTATGCAAGACTAAAACAATTCATTAAAACAATGCATTCAAAAGTATTTTTGAATTTACAAGAAAAGGGAAATACAAGAATACATTCTAAATACTTTTATACAAAAAAAATATATATAAATACATGAAAATAATCCATAAAAATCTGGTCATAGGGTAGTACTACCCAAGATTTGATTTCAATTTTTTATTTCCCAACTCCATAACCTTTCATAATCAAATCTTTCACACCCCATTCTCCTTTCATTTCAACATGATCTTACACTCCACCTCCATTTGAAAGACCAAGACTTTGCCTATAAATAGAGGGCTTCCTTTTCATTATTTTCACACCAAAATATCTCTTTCTCTCCTCTCAAAACCGGATCCCACACACACACACACTACAAACATTTTCATTCAAGTGTTCTTGGTGAAATTCAAGTGTTCTTGGTGAACTTCAAGTGTTCTTGGTTCAAATCTTGCAAGAGTTCCAACTTCTTCTCAATTTCATACTCCAAATACATCAAAGTAAGTAAATACTAACTTATTTCATCATATATTTATGTTTATATAAGTCTTGCATAATATATATAATCACCAACAACAACAAGTTTCATAAAAACTCAAGTTTATAAGTTTCTAGTTTTATTTTTAAGTTGTTTCTTTAAATGTGTTTATGAATATATGAACACATTATAAAAGTGTTAATATTATGAAAACATGTGATATATATGTGTTTTTATAACTATTATGGCTTTTAAACAAGTTGTCTTTAAATAAACAACAAGAATCATAAGTTGTTTTAAATTTATAAACTACGGAATTTCGGCAGAATATTTGTATCAACTTTGAAAATTCATAACTAATTCATAACCCAACGAAATGAGTTGATTCTTGTCTCAAAAGTTAGATCTATGTCTTAACTATAGATCTGCAATTTTTCATAATTTATTTTGAAGTTTAAGACCTCCAGAAATTATTTGAGAAACCGAAAGTTTGACAGCTCAAAAATGGCCAACATAGCGTTTTTAACGAGCTTTTTCACCAACCTAAACAACTCGAAAAATGGCCGGTCTTGATTATAAAAATCCTTTGTATATAGTAGTTTAATGTCCTAGAAAACCAAAGTCTAAAACATTTTGGAGATTGGTCAAAAACAGCCTCAAAGTAGGCCGAAAAACCTCCGAAAAAGCTGGAAAATTATATATATATAAACTTGACGTTTTAAACAAATCTTATTTATAAACTTGTAATGTTGGGTGATTTAAGACATAAAAATCTATAAATATACATATTATCATATATTAGTGATATTAAGTCCTTATCATCATTTAGGACTCGGTTAAACACCTCCGGTTTCATCACCCATCAAACAACGCACTTTTGCATTTTTGCGCGTCGTTTTGCCATCACAAGTTCGGTGAGACTTCATAGCCCCTATTTTTCACTATCTATTGGGGTGGAAATACATGCACTGTTTTTCATATGGACATCAAAACTGTTTATTTCTTATATGTATTACATGTTCGGATTCCATCAGCCCTTATATCATGAACCGTTTATTGCATTTATTTGTAAGCGCGAGTATATTGTGGATAGATCTATTGGGAGTCATGTCCCCCATTCGTGTTAGCTCGGTTCGGCTAACAGCGAGTGCATATATATTCAACACACGGTATTACGTATGGGAATACTGCACAGGGAAAACTCATTCTAATTAAGCTTCGGTTGCATGATGGTTTATGTAATACATACACGGAATTTATGATTTTATAAATTCAACTCATCTGATAAGGTCCATACAACTGGTCTTTTCGCGTAAACCTATGAGCTCACCAACAATTTTTGTTGACGTATTTTAGCATGTATTTTCAGGTAATTAAGGCAAGTATGCCTTCAGAAGTAACCACTTTCAAGCTTCCGCACTTAAGGAGTCGCATTCTTTTTCAAACCGTCGGAGAATTATTTGCATTATTTTGGATAATTTAATTATGTATTCAAATCTCTGTACCTTGCGAACTACTCTTTATTATTTACGGGTTATGTAAAACATTTCTACCTTTTAAAGTTATATCGATGTATTTCTTTGAAAACGTCCATATAGTGGTCGTTCATTATGATTATGGTCACGCTTCCGCACTCGTCACGCCTCGCTGCCAACCGGGGTAGCAGGGTGTGACAGATTGGTATCAGAGCCATAGTTATAGTGAACTAGGTTGCATTAGTACCCTAGACTATAACTGCACATAAGATTTACTGATTTTAGAAATATTTTGTAACTTGTAACTAACTGAAAGACTACGCATGGACCTTGATAGCAGAAAACATGTCTCACCAAGAGATAATCATCTTGTCCGACTCAGAAGAGGAGTATACCCCTACTAGCCCATGCAATCCGGAAGTATTTTCTGAGGAGGACCCGACCGATGGAGGAATCCGAGGAAGAACCCATGGAGGAAGAACCGATGGAGGAAGAGGATCCTTCACCACCGACGGCCCCTGCTCGCGTCCCGTATCACCCGGCCGAACCATCCTATAAGCCATATAGGCCTTATCCTAACGGCCCAAAGATGTTGTACACACCCCGGAAACGGGTAAACATACCAAGAAGGGAGTCTATTCCTGTTCCGACTCCCCAACCCAATCCCCCGACACCACACCGACGGGTAGACGCCCGAAGATGGACTTGGATACCGGAGACCCTCCGCGAATGGAGGCAGATGGAGGGAGTTCCTCCAAACTTCGAGATCGGAGGACCATCCTCCGCACCTGTCTCATCGCTCACTCAAGAGCCCGCCGATCAGACCATACCACTTTTGATCGCAAGGTCTACCAGGCATGACCACCAGATCCGGTCACTTAACCTGGATATCGGGGAGATGACCGCTCGTTTAGAGCGGGAGGAGTTGCAAAACTCCAACATATATTGGGCCAACCAGCACGCCCTTGCTATACAGCAGGACGGACTGAATGAGCTCCGGCAGCAACTAGCCGAGAGCCAAGCCCGGATCGAGGAGCTGACTCAGCGCCTCAACGCAATGGAAAAGGGAGAGACCCCCGATCACTCCCACACTTAGTGCACATCTATCTATTTTTGTAATGGTAGGAAAATATCATGTAATAGTATAGGACAAAATTTTCGGGTAATAACCCGCCCCTAATGTAAGAAAACTTCGAATGATTAATGACAATTGCAAGTTATTTATGAAATTGTGTTTGATGATTATAGTATTGTGCTTTAAGGAGAATTTACCTCTTTAAGATTCAATTTCTTACACTATGCTTTTTCTTTAAAATTTTAAGATAATGCCGCCGAAACGAACAATGAACGCTGCTGACATTGAAGAGCTAGTCACACAAAGAGTGGCTGCCGCTATAGCCACATATGAGGCAAATAGGAATAGCTCAGCAAATGGAGATGGTGGTGCTAGCCGCACCACGGGAGGAACGGAAATCCACGCAAAAGGTTGTGGAATTAAAGGATTTTTACGTTGCAAACCCCGGTATTTCAACGGAACTGAAGGAGCCGTTGGCTTGATACGATGGTTTGAGAAGTTAGAATCTGTCTTTCGCGTCAGCGGATGTGCTGAGGGAGATAAGGTGAAGTTTGCTACTCACACCCTACAAGATAGCGCCCTCACGTGGTGGAATTCCTATGTCCAGTCTGTAAGTATCGATGAAGCCTACCAACTCACATGGTCCGCGTTAAAACAAATGATGACGGACGAGTATTGTCTGAGGAACGAACTCCAGAAAATGGAATCGGAGTTCTGGAACCTGTCGATGAAGGGAACAGATGTGACGGGGTACACCAACCGATTTCATGAGCTAAGCATTCTGTGCCCTCAAATGGTGACCCCGGAGTACAAAAAGATTGAACGTTACATTTGGGGACTCGCTCCTCAAATTCAAGGTAACGTGACTGCCTCAAACCCATCCACCCTGCAGGATGCCATCAGGATGGCCAATAATCTTATGGACCAAGTAGCCCGGAGGAATGAAGCCAAGGCCGGGGAGAACAAAAGAAAGTGGGAAGACAAGACGGGGAAGAATGCGGGTTCACAATCCAAAAAGCCCGAGACCATTAAGACTTACGCAGCTGGAACTGAGCCAAGAAGAGGTTATACCGGTACCAAGCCTTTCTGCACTAAATGCACCTTCCATCACAACCAGGGTCCCTGTCCAACCCACTGTGAGAAATGCAAACGTTCGGGGCATATGGCCAAGGACTGTAAGACAGGAGCCCCGGGAACCAGTGGTAGCAATCAAAAAGGCTGCTTTGTATGTGGAGTTACTGGGCACTTCAAGAGTGAGTGCCCGAAACTGAGGAATGGTGGAGGAGCTCAGGGGAGAGCTTTTGTGTTGGGAGCAGGTGACGCTCGTCAAGATCCCCACGTGGTATCAGGTACATTTCTTTTAAACGACATTTATGCTTACGTACTCTTTGATACTGGGGCTGATAGGAGCTTTATATCTGATAAGTTTAGTAAGCAATTGAATGCCGCTCCTTTTCCCTTAGACAACTCTTATACTATAGAACTGGCTGACGGTAAAATAATATAGGCAAGTAGTATCATTAAGGAATGCACACTGAAGCTGGCAGATCATCCCTTTAAAATAGACTTGATGCCTATAGAACTCGGAAGTTTCGACGTAGTAGTTGGTATGGATTGGTTGTCACACAATCATGCCGAGATTTTGTGTGGTAAGAAAGTGGTACGGATACCACTCCACAAGAAGAAGTTCCTAACAGTCCAAGGAGAAAGAAAGAACCGACAGTTGAATGTCATATCCGGCCTAAGAACATTAAAGTGCCTTAGGAGAGGTTGTCATGCAGTACTGGTGCAAATTGTAGAAAAAGAGGCGGAGGAGAAGCGACTTGAGGATATTCCAGTGGTTTGTGACTATCCGAAGGTCTTCCCGGAAGATTTGCCTGGACTTTCGCCAACTAGACAAGTAGAGTTCCAAATCGATTTGGTGCCGGGAGCTGCACCGATCGCAAGAGCCCCATATAGACTCGCCCCTTCTGAGATGCAAGAGCTATCCAATCAATTACAAGAGTTGATGGATAAAGGATTCATTCGACCAAGTTCCTCACCTTGGGGAGCTCCGGTCTTGTTCGTGAAAAAGAAAGACGGATCCTTCAGAATGTGCATAGACTACCGAGAGCTAAACAAGTTAACGGTAAAGAACCGCTACCCTCTCCCCAGAATTGATGACCTGTTTGACCAACTACAAGGATCTAGCTTCTACTCTAAGATTGATCTGCGATCCGGGTATCATCAAGTAAAGGTTCGGGAAGAAGACATACCCAAGACAGCATTCAGAACTCGTTATGGACATTACGAATTCCAGGTAATGCCATTCGGTTTGACTAACGCACCAGCCGTATTTATGGACCTCATGAATCGGGTGTGTAAACCATATCTGGATAAATTTGTAATAGTGTTCATAGACGATATCCTAATCTATTCCAGAAGTAAAGAAGAGCATGAACAACACCTCAAGTTGATCTTGGAGTTGTTAGAGAAAGAGCAGCTATACGCCAAATTTTCAAAGTGTGAATTTTGGTTGCGAGAAGTAAAATTCCTTGGGCATGTGATCAACAGCCAGGGAATCCAAGTTGATCCATCAAAAATCGAGGCCATAAAGAACTGGGCGACTCCTAGAACCCCCACGGAAATCCGCTAATTTCTAGGACTTGCTGGTTATTATAGGCGATTTATCGAAAACTTCTCAAAGATAGCGGGTTCCTTAACGGAATTGACTCGAAAGGATGTGAAGTATATCTGGGGTGAAGAGCAAGAAAAGGCGTTTCAGCAGTTAAAGCAAAGGTTGTGTAGTGCACCAATTCTGTCCTTACCTGAAGGGACTGAAAATTTTGTGGTCTACTGTGATGCCTCACACAATGGATTAGGTTGTGTGCTCATGCAAAGGGATAGAGTCATTGCTTACGCATCACGGCAGCTCAAAATTCACGAGGTGAATTATACGACTCATGACTTGGAGCTTGGAGCAGTGGTGTTTGCTCTCAAAATATGGAGGCACTACCTGTATGGAACTAAATGCACAGTATTCACAGACCATAAGAGCCTTCAGCATATTCTGAACCAGAAAGAGTTAAACATGAGGCAACGTCGTTGGGTTGAACTACTTAGTGACTATGACTGCGAAATTCGTTATCATCCGGGGAAGGCGAATGTCGTAGCTGATGCCCTGAGCCGAAAGGAACGGGTTAAACCCTTGAGAGTCCGAGCTTTGGTCATGACTATACAGTCAAACCTAAACTCTCAAGTCCGCGAGGCACAAGAAGAAGCAGTCAAGGAGGGTAATATACTGGATGAAGCCTTGAGAGGGATGGATAAGCAGTTCGAAATCAAGCCGGATGGATGTCGACACTTCATGGGCAGAATTTGGTTACCAAAATTCGGAGGAGTAAGAAAGCTGGTCATGGATGAAGGGCATAAGACAAGATATGCTATTCATCCAGGGGCAGATAAAATGTATCACGACTTGAAAGGAATGTACTGGTGGCCAAATATGAAGGCTGACATTGCTACCTACGTCAGCAAGTGCTTAACATGTTTGAAGGTTAAAGCTGAGCACCAAAAACCATCAGGATTGCTAGTTCAACCAGAAATACCCCAGTGGAAGTGGGAAAACATCACCATGGATTTCATCACCAAGTTGCCAAAGACGTCTGGAGGTTATGACACTATTTGGGTGATTGTGGATCGGCTTACCAAAACCGCACATTTCCTGCCCATTAAGGAGACTGATAAGATGGATAAGTTAACACGAATCTATCTTAAAGAAGTCGTCTCAAGGCATGGAGTGCCAGTATCAATTATATCAGACAGAGACAGCCGGTTCACATCAAGATTCTGGCAGTCATTGCAAGAAGCACTGGGTACACGCCTAGATATGAGCACAGCCTATCACCCACAAACGGATGGTCAGAGTGATAGGACGATTCAGACGCTGGAAGACATGTTAAGGGCATGTGTCATCGATTTTGGCAAAAGTTGGGACAGACACCTGCCATTAGTCGAGTTTTCCTATAACAACAGCTATCACTCAAGCATTAAGACCGCCCCATTTGAGGCACTCTACGGGCGAAAGTGTCGATCACCTCTTTGTTGGGCTGAAGTAGGAGATAGTCAGATTACTGGACCTGAGATCATCCAAGAGACTACAGAAAAGATAGCCCAGATTTGTAACCGATTAAGGATCGCGCGGGATCGACAGAAGAGTTATGCAGACATTCGACGGAAGGATTTGGAATTCCAAGAGGGAGATCAAGTAATGTTGAAAGTCTCGCCTTGGAAAGGCGTAATCCGTTTTGGGAAACGAAGAAAACTCAATCCTCGTTATATCGGACCATTCAAGATCACCAAAAGAATTGGCCAGGTTGCTTACCGACTCGACCTGCCCCCAGAACTTAATAACGTTCATAATACCTTCCACGTGTCCAATCTTAAGAAGTGTCTGGCTGATGAATCACTCGTTATACCCATGGACGAGCTGGAGTTAGACGATAAGTTGAACTTCATTGAGCAACCTGTAGAAATAATGGACCGCGAAGTCAAGAAACTAAAGCACAGCCGGATCCCGATAATAAAAGTCAGATGGAACTCTAAGCGAGGTCCTGAGTTTACGTGGGAACGCGAGGATCAGTTCCGGGAAAAATACTCTCACCTATTCTCAAATACTCAAGAAATGGAGAACACGAGCTAATTTCGGGACGAAATTCCCTTAACAGGGGGAGACTGTAACATTCGGCACTAAACGAGGTTAGCAATGATGCCCTAATCCACATTTAATAGCCAATTATAGCCTAATCAGTGGTCATTAGAAATTAATCAAGTAATTAACAAGGTTTATAAAAAAATTTAACTCAATTTGAATCAAATTCATCGGTGCAATGAATCGGGAAATCAATTAATCCGATCGATTTACGATATGAGGGATTAATTCAACTAAGTACGTAATTAAATTATGATTAGTAACACTAATCATACACTAATACAATTACTTAACATTAATTATGCAAGACTAAAACAATTCATTAAAACAATGCATTCAAAAGTATTTTTGAATTTACAAGAAAAGGGAAATACAAGAATACACTTTGAAATACATTTATACAAAAAAAAAAATAGAAATACATCATAATTATGGCCTTAAGGCCGGCCCCTAGGGAGGTACACAACCTCAAATATTTTATTTCATCCACCATGCACCATCTACATCACACACCTCCATTTCTTTTCTCCATACTTTGAAAGATCTTTACTCAACCTTCACATCTATCATCATTTCACCACCTTTATTGGTCTATAAATAGAAGACCAACTTCTTCATTCATTCTTGCACCTTCAAACACCTACAATTCTCTCCTTCTTCTCCTCTCAAATCCGGCCCCAAGGCCAAGTGAAAAACCAAGATTTCAATTTTGGTGTTCTTCAAATATTTCAAGGTATTCCTTGTGCAACTCTTTCAAGATCAAGTATTCTACTCATTTTCATTCTCGTAACACATCAAAGTAAGTAAATTCTAGCTTATTTCATCTTATGTTTATGTTTATATAAGTCTTGCATAATATATATAATCACCAACAACAACAAGTTTCATAAAAACTCAAGTTTATAAGTTTCTAGTTTTTATTTTTAAGTTGTTTCTTTGAATGTGTTTATGAATATATGAACACATTATAAAAGTGTTAATATTATGAAAACATGTGAAATATATGTGTTTTTATAACTATTATGACTTTTATACATGTAGTCTTTGAATAAACAACAAGAATCATAAGTTGTTTTAAGTTTATAAACTACGGAATTTCGGCAGAAAATTTATATCGACTTTGAAAAATCATAACTAATTCATAACTCAACGAAATGAGTTGATTCTTGTCTCAAAAGTTAGATCTATGTCTTAACTATAGATCTGCAATTTTTCACAATTTATTTTAAAGTTTAAGACCTCCAGAAATTATTTGAGAAACCGAAAGTTTGACAGCTCAAAAATGGCCAACATAGCGTTTTTAACGAGCTTTTTCACCAACCTAAACAACTCGAAAAATGGCCGTTCTTGATTCTAAAAATCCTTTGTATATAGTAGTTTAATGTCCTAGAAAACCAAAGTCTAAAACATTTTGGAGCTTGGTCAAAAACAGCCTCAAAGTAGGCCGAAAAACCTCCGAAAAAGCTGGAAAATTATATATATATAAACTTGACGTTTTAAGCAAATCTTATTTATAAACTTGTAATGTTGGGTGATTTAAGACATAAAAATCTATAAATATACATATTATCATATATTAGTGATATTAAGTCCTTATCATCATTTAGGACTCGGTTAAACACCTCCGGTTTCATCACCCATCAAACAACGCACTTTTGCATTTTTGCGCGTCGTTTTGCCATCACAAGTTCGGTGAGTCTTCATAGCCCCTATTTTTCACTATCTATTGGGGTGGAAATACATGCACTGTTTTTCATATGGACATCAAAACTGTTTATTTCTTATATGTATTACATGTTCGGATTCCATCAGCCCTTATATCATGAACCGTTAATTGCATTTATTTGTAAGCGCGAGTATATTGTGGATAGATCTATTGGGAGTCATGTCCCCCATTCGTGTTAGCTCGGTTCGGCTAACAGCGAGTGCATATATATTCAACACACGGTATTACGTATGGGAATACTGCACAGGGCAAACTCATTCTAATTAAGCTTCGGTTGCATGATGGTTTATGTAATACATACACGGAATTTATGATTTTATAAATTCAACTCATCTGATAATGTCCATACAACTGGTCTTTTCGCGTAAACCTATGAGCTCACCAACAATTTTTGTTGACGTATTTTAGCATGTATTTTCAGGTAATTAAGGCAAGTATGCCTTCAGAAGTAACCACTTTCAAGCTTCCGCACTTAAGGAGTCGCATTCTTTTCAAACCGTCGGAGATATATTTGCATTATTTTGGATAATTTAATTATGTACTTAAATCTCTGTACCTTGCGAACTACTCTTTATTATTTACGGGTTATGTAAAACGTTACTACCTTTTAAGGTTATATCGATGTATTTTTGAAAACGTCCATATAGTGGTCGTTCATTATGATTATGGTCACGCTTCCGCGACGTCACGCTTCGTTGCCAATCGGGGTAGCGGGGTGTGACAAATGATAAACTCGAGATCGCGTAATGCTTAATCACTCTTGAATTCTGCAAAAAGTCCGATAATTAATCGAGACTATCCCTAATTATAGAGGCTAATTCGAGTCTGACATGGGCCAAACTCGAATCTGGCCCAAGGCCCATTCGAGTTTGTCCTCATTGACACTCTCGAATATGCCTACCTTCGAATCTAGGATCACATTCGAATCTGTCACAGATTCGAATGTCAAACCTTATAGAATTCGAATCTAACTAACATGTATATGAAACTTATGTTTATGCTTGAATTAATCTTTGATCTTTATGTTTGAACTTCTTGTAATATGTTACACCAAGTTCAAACACACAATCAATAACTGTCAAACATATATAAACATATATATCAAACACTCGTTAAACCACAATGTTGGATCACTTAGACTGCTATCGTCACACAGGGTGTACCAACAAAACTTAGGTTAAATATAATCAAATAATCTCATAAACCTAGGTTATATACAGATAATCAATTCAATTCAATTGCATTCCATTCCATGAATAATAAAACTTAGGTTAAAATTAATCTAGTAATTTTATTACTTAGGTTTATAAAACACTTCACAGCTAGAGAAAATGCACTAACAGCTTGAGAAATTGAACTAACAGCTCGAAATTTGCAAGAACATAATTTTTCAATTTAACTTAATTGAATAATATCCCTTAGGTTGAAATTAATCAAGTAATTTTTAAAACCGAGGTTATATACAGATAATCAGATCATTCCCATTCCATTCCATTACATTAATAATAAAACTTAGGTTAAAATTAATCAAGTAATTTCATAAAGCTAGGTTATATACAGTTAATTAATTCAATTCAACTCCATTCCAATACATGAATAATAAAACTTAGGTTAAAATTAATCAAATAATTTCATAAACCTAGGTTATATACAGTTAATCAATTCAATTCAAATGCATTCCATTCCATGAATAATAAAACTTTGGTTGAAATTAATCAAGTAATTTAATAAACCTAGGTTATATACTGTGAATCAATTCAATTGAATTCCATTCCTTGAATAATAAAACTTAGGATGAAATTAATAAAGTAATTTCATAAACCTAGGTTATATACAGTTAATCAATTCAATTCAATTCAATTGCATTCCATTCCATGATTAATAAAATTTAGGTTGAAATTAATCAAACAATATTACAAACCTAGGTTATATACAGATAACCAATTCATTTCCATTCCATTCCATTACATGAATAATAAAACTTAGGTTAAAATTAGTCAAACAATTTCATAAACATAGGTTATATACAGATAATCAATTCAATTCAATTAGGTTAAAATTAATCTAAGAATTTTATAAACTTAGGTTTATAAAACACTTCACAGCTTGAGAAAATGCACTAACTACTTGAGAAATTGAACTATCAGCTCGAAATTTGCAAAAACATAATTTTTCAATTTAACTCAATTGAATAATAACCCTTAGATTGTAATTAATCAAGTAATTTTTAGAACCTAGGTTATATACAGCTAATCAATTCAATTCCATTCCATGAAATTACTTGAATAATAAAATAAAACATAGGTTGAAATTAATTATGTAATTACATAAACCTAGGTTATATACAGATAATCAATTCATTTCCATTCCTTGAAATTACATCTATAATAAAATAAAACTTAGGATGAAATTAATCAAGTAATTTCATAAACCTAGGTTATATACAGATAATCAATTCATTTCCATTCAATGAAATTACAAGAATAATAAAATAAAAACTTAGGTTGAAATTAATCAAGTAATTTCATAAACCGAAGGTTATATACAGATAATCAATTCAATTGCATTGGATTCCATGAATAATAAAACTTAGGTTAAAATTTATCAAGTAATTTCATAAACCTAGGTTATATACAATTAATCAATTCAATTCAATTGCATTCCATTCCATGAATAATAAAACTTAGGTTGAAATTAATCAAGTAATTTCATAAACCTAGGTTATACACAGTTAATCAATTCAATTCAATTGCATTCCATTCCATGATTAATAATATTTAGGTTGAAATTAATCAAAAAATATTACAAACCTAGGTTATATACAGATGATCAATTCATTTCCATTCCATTCCATTACATGAATAATAGAACTTATGTTAAAATTAATCAAATATTTTCATAAACCTGGGTTATATACAAATAATCAATTCAATTCAATTGTATTCCATTCCATGAATAATAAAACTTAGGTTAAAATTAATCTGGTAATTTCATAAACCTAGGTTATATACAGTTAATCAATTCAAGTAAATTGAATTCCATTCCACTAATAATAAAACTTGGTTGAAATTAATCTAGAAATTTCATAAACCTAGGTTATATACAGTTAATCAATTCACTTCAATTGCATTCTGTTTCATGATTAATAAATTTTAGGTTGAAATTAATCAAAAAATATAAAAAACCAAGGTTATATACAGATAATCAATTCTTTTCCATTCCATTCCATTACATGAATAATAAAACTTAGGTTTAAATTAATCAAATAATTTCATAAACCTAGGTTATATAAATATAGTCAATTCAATTCAATTGCATTCCATTCCATGAATAATAAAACTTAGGTTAAAATTAATCTAGTAATTTTATAAACTTAGGTTTATAAAACACTTAACAGGTTGACAAAATACACTAACAGCTTGAGAAATTGAACTAACAGCTCGAAATTTGCAAAAACATAATATTTCAATTTAACTCAATTGATAATAATACTTAGGTTGAAATTAATCAAGTAACTTTTAAAACCTAGGTTATATACAGATAAACAATTCATTTCCATTCTATTCCATTACATGAATAATAAAACTTAGGTTAAAATAATCAAGTAATTTCATAAACCTAGGTTATATACAGTTAATCAATTCAATTCAATTGCATTCCAGTTCATGAATAATAAAACTTAGGTTAAATATAATCAAGTAAATTCATAAACCTATGTTATATACAGTTAATCAATTCAATTCAATTGCATTCCATACCATGAATAATAAAACTTAGGTTGAAATTAATCAAGTAATTTCATAAACCTAGGTTATATACAGTGAATCAATTCAATTCAATTGCATTGAATTCCATGAATAATAAAACTTAGGTTGAAATTAATCAAGTAATTTCATAAACCTAAGTTATATACAGTTAATCAGTTCAATTCAATTGCATTCCAATCCATGATTAATAAAATTTAGGTTGAAGTTTATCAAACAATATTACAAACCTAGTTTATATATAGATAATCAATTCATTTATATTCCATTCCATTACATGAATAATAAAACTTAGGTTAAAGATAATCAAATAATCTCATACACCTAGGTTATATACAGATAATCAATTCAATTCAATTGCATTCCATTCCATGAATAATAAAACTTAGGTTAAAATTAATCTAGTAATTTTATAAACTTAGGTTTATAAAACACTTAAGAGCTTGAGAAAATGCACTAACAGCTTGAGAAATTGAACTAACAGCTCGAAATTTGTAAAAACATAATTTTTCAATTTAACTCAATTGAATAACCCTTAGATTGAAATTAATCAAGTAATTTTTAAAACCTAGGTTATAAACAGCTAATCAATTCAATTCCATTCCATGAAATTACTTGAATAAAAAATAAAACATAGGTTGAAATTAATCAAGTAATTTCATAAACCTAGGTTATATACAAATAATCAATTCATTTCCATTCCTTGAAATTACATCTATATTAAAATAAAACTTAGGATGAAATTAATCAAGTAATTTCATAAACCTAGGTTATATACAGATAATCAATTCATTTCCATTCAATGAAATTACAAGAAAAATAAAATAAAAACTTAGGTTGAAATTAATCAAGTAATTTCATAAACCTAAGGTTATACACAGATAATCAATTCAGTTGCATTCCATTCCATGAATAATAAAACTTAGGTTAAAATTTATCTAGTAATTTCATAAACCTAGGTTATATACAATTAATCAATTCAATTCAATTGCCTTCCATTGTATTAATAATAAAACTTAGGTTGAAATTAATCAAGTAATTTCATAAACCTAGGTTATATACAGATAATCAATTCAATTCAATTGCATTCCATTCCATGAGTAATAAAACTTAGGTTAAAATTAATCTAGTAATTTTATAAACTTAGGTTTATAAAACACTTAACAGCTAGAGAAAATGCACTAACAGCTTGAGAAATTGAACTAACAGCTCAAAATTTGCAAAAACATAATTTTTCAATTTAACCCAATTGAATAATAACCCTTAGGTTGAAATTAATCAAGTAATTTTTAAAACCTAGGTTATATATAGATAATCAATTCAATTCCATTCCATGAAATTACTTGAATAATAAAATAAAACTTAGGTTGAAATTAATCAAGTAATTTCATCATAAACCTAGGTTATATACAGATAATCATTTCTTTTCCATTCCATGAAATTACATGAATAATAAAATAAAACTTAGATTGAAATTAATCAAGTAATTTCATAAACCTAGGTTATATACAGATAAATCAATTCATTTCCATTCAATTAAATTACAAGAATAATAAAATAAAAACTTAGGTTGAAATTAATCAAGTAATTTCATAAACTTAGGTTATATACAGATAATCAATTCGATTCAATTGCATTCCATTCCATGAATAATAAAACTTAGGTTGAAATTAATCAAGTAATTTCATGAACTTAGGTTATATATACAGTTAATCAATTCAATTCAATTGCATTCCATTCCATGATTAATAAAATTTAGTTTGAAATTAATCAAACAATATTACAAACCTAGGTTATATATAGATAATCAATTCATTTTCATTCCATTCCACTACATGAATAATAAAACTTAGGTTAAATATAATCAAATAATTTCATACACCTAGGTTATGTACAGTTAATCAATTCAATTCAATTGCCTTCCATTGTATTAATAATAAAACTTAGGTTGAAATTAATCAAGTAATTTCATCATAAACCTAGGTTATATACAGATAATCAATTCTTTTCCATTCAATGAAATTACATGAATAATAAAATAAATCTTAGGTTGAAATTATTTAAGTAATTTCATAAACCTAGGTTATATACAGATAATCAATTCATTTCCATTCATTTAAATTACAAGAATAATAAAATAAAATCTTAGGTTGAAATTAATCAAGTAATTTCGTAAACCTAGATTATATACAGGTAAAATTCAATTGCATTCCATTCCATGAATATCAAAACTTAGGATAAAATTAATCAAATAATTTCATAAACTTAGGTTATATACAGTTAATCAATTCAATGTAATTGCATTCCATTCCATGAATAATAAAACTTAGGTTAAAATTAATCAAGTAATTTCATAAACCTAAGTTATATACAGTTAATCAATTCAATTCAATTGCATTCTATTCCATGATTAATAAATTTTAGGTTGAAACTAATCAAAAAATATTACAAACCTAGGTTATATTCAAATAATCAATTCATTTCCATTCCTTTCCATTACATGAATAATAAAACTTAGGTTAAAATTAATCAAATAATTTCATAAACCTAGGTTATGTACAGTTAATCAATTCAATTCAATTGCATTCCAGTTCATGAATAATAAAACTTAGGTTAAATATAATCAAGTAAATTCATAAACCTATGTTATATACAGTTAATCAATTCAATTCAATTGCATTCCATACCATGAATAATAAAACTTAGGTTGAAATTAATCAAGTAATTTCATAAACCTAGGTTATATACAGTGAATCAATTCAATTCAATTGCATTGAATTCCATGAATAATAAAACTTAGGTTGAAATTAATCAAGTAATTTCATAAACCTAGGTTATATACAGTTAATCAGTTCAATTCAATTGCATTCCAATCCATGATTAATAAAATTTAGGTTGAAGTTTATCAAACAATATTACAAACCTAGTTTATATATAGATAATCAATTCATTTATATTCCATTCCATTACATGAATAATAAAACTTAGGTTAAAGATAATCAAATAATCTCATACACCTAGGTTATATACAGATAATCAATTCAATTCAATTGCATTCCATTCCATGAATAATAAAACTTAGGTTAAAATTAATCTAGTAATTTTATAAACTTAGGTTTATAAAACACTTAACAGCTTGAGAAAATGCACTAACAGCTTGAGAAATTGAACTAACAGCTCGAAATTTGTAAAAACATAATTTTTCAATTTAACTCAATTGAATAACCCTTAGATTGAAATTAATCAAGTAATTTTTAAAACCTAGGTTATAAACAGCTAATCAATTCAATTCCATTCCATGAAATTACTTGAATAAAAAATAAAACATAGGTTGAAATTAATCAAGTAATTTCATAAACCTAGGTTATATACAGATAATCAATTCATTTCCATTCCTTGAAATTACATCTATATTAAAATAAAACTTAGGATGAAATTAATCAAGTAATTTCATAAACCTAGGTTATATACAGATAATCAATTCATTTCCATTCAATGAAATTACAAGAAAAATAAAATAAAAACTTAGGTTGAAATTAATCAAGTAATTTCATAAACCTAAGGTTATACACAGATAATCAATTCAGTTGCATTCCATTCCATGAATAATAAAACTTAGGTTAAAATTTATCTAGTAATTTCATAAACCTAGGTTATATACAATTAATCAATTCAATTCAATTGCCTTCCATTGTATTAATAATAAAACTTAGGTTGAAATTAATCAAGTAATTTCATAAACCTAGGTTATATACAGATAATCAATTCAATTCAATTGCATTCCATTCCATGAGTAATAAAACTTAGGTTAAAATTAATCTAGTAATTTTATAAACTTAGGTTTATAAAACACTTAACAGCTAGAGAAAATGCACTAAAAGTTTGAGAAATTGAACTAACAGCTCAAAATTTGCAAAAACATAATTTTTCAATTTAACCCAATTGAATAATAACCCTTAGGTTGAAATTAATCAAGTAATTTTTAAAACCTAGGTTATATATAGATAATCAATTCAATTCCATTCCATGAAATTACTTGAATAATAAAATAAAACTTAGGTTGAAATTAATCAAGTAATTTCATCATAAACCTAGGTTATATACAGATAATCATTTCTTTTCCATTCCATGAAATTACATGAATAATAAAATAAAACTTAGATTGAAATTAATCAAGTAATTTCATAAACCTAGGTTATATACAGATAAATCAATTCATTTCCATTCAATTAAATTACAAGAATAATAAAATAAAAACTTAGGTTGAAATTAATCAAGTAATTTCATAAACCTAGGTTATATACAGATAATCAATTCGATTCAATTGCATTCCATTCCATGAATAATAAAACTTAGGTTGAAATTAATCAAGTAATTTCATGAACTTAGGTTATATATACAGTTAATCAATTCAATTCAATTGCATTTCATTCCATGATTAATAAAATTTAGTTTGAAATTAATCAAACAATATTACAAACCTAGGTTATATATAGATAATCAATTCATTTTCATTCCATTCCACTACATGAATAATAAAACTTAGGTTAAATATAATCAAATAATTTCATAAACCTAGGTTATATACAGATAATCAATTCAATTCAATTGCATTCCATTCCATGAATAATAAAACTTAGGTTAAAATTAATCTAGTAATTTTATAAACTTAGGTTTATAAAACACTTAACAGCTAGAGAAAATGCACTAACAGCTTGAGAAATTGAACTAACAGCTCGAAATTTGCAAAAACATAATTTTTCAATTTAACTCAATTGAATAATAACCCTTAGGTTGAGATTAATCAAGTAATTTTTAAAACCTAGGTTATATACAGATAATCTATTCAATTCCATTCCATGAAATTACTTGAATAATAAAATAAAACTTAGGTTGAAATTAATCAAGTAATTTCATCATAAACCTAGGTTATATACAGATAATCAATTCTTTTCCATTCAATGAAATTACATGAATAATAAAATAAATCTTAGGTTGAAATTATTTAAGTAATTTCATAAACCTAGGTTATATACAGATAATCAATTCATTTCCATTCAATTAAATTACAAGAATAATAAAATAAAATCTTAGGTTGAAATTAATCAAGTAATTTCGTAAACCTAGATTATATACAGGTAAAATTCAATTGCATTCCATTCCATGAATATCAAAACTTAGGTTAAAATTAATCAAATAATTTCATAAACTTAGGTTATATACAGTTAATCAATTCAATGTAATTGCATTCCATTCCATGAATAATAAAACTTAGGTTAAAATTAATCAAGTAATTTCATAAACCTAAGTTATATACAGTTAATCAATTCAATTCAATTGCATTCTATTCCATGATTAATAAATTTTAGGTTGAAATTAATCAAAAAATATTACAAACCTAGGTTATATTCAAATAATCAATTCATTTCCATTCCTTTCCATTACATGAATAATAAAACTTAGGTTAAAATTAATCAAATAATTTCATAAACCTAGGTTATGTATAGATAGTCAATTCAATTCAATTGCATTCCATTCCATGAATAATAAAACTTAGGTTAAAATTAATCTAGTAATTTTATAAACCTAGGTTTATAAAACACTTAACAGTTTGAGAAAATGTACTAACAGCTTGAGAAAATGGACTAACAGCTTGAGAAATTGAACTAACTGCTCGAAATTTGCAAAAACATAATTTTTCTATTTAACTTCTATTAAAAAATAATACTTAGGTTGAAATTAATTGTAATATTGTATTCCCGTTATATATCAGCACCTTTATGATTCTTTATCAAAACCCAAGAAGAAACTAGCTAAATAATTAGGTAATGATGAAGAAAGACAATAAGAATATTGAGAGAGAATGTCAAATGGCGGCTGCTATGATATTCAATATTTCAACCGTGTATTACAATGTGAAACCCTAGGAGCTATAAGGTAGCCTCATTTAATTAACTATGAGACATTGACACCTTTGGCCCCTAGACTTTTACATGGAAATAAATTACAAGGAAACTAAATACAAGACTAAATACTAAGTAGATAATTATTACAAAATAACTCCATATGATCGAAATTAATTGTCTAACAATCTCCCCCTTTCGATCATTGTGGAGGCCCTGGAACTCTGGCATGATCAGTGGATTCTCGGAGTCCAAGGATGATGTCAAAGCGTCTGGTCACTTGTCTCAAATGTAGCATTTCGTTCAGGTATTCTATGCCACTGAGGATATCCTGAACCTCCTTCGGTGAGCATCTGAGTTCCGGATTTGGTTGAGTGTCAAAATCTTGAACTTTCTGAGTAAGCGCGGCTCGAACCAATCTGATAGTGTCGTCAGAGTAACATGGAAGATCCTCAAAGCACATGAATCTTTTGTAACCTTTTTGGTTCAAAAATATAACACCTGGCTGTCCTTGAAGCAGAACTTTATATGTCGGATAGTGGTCTACCAAAAATATATCTTGATCAGGAGCTTTCAGACCCACTTTAACTAATGCACTCTCAATTGCCATATGAAAATCTCTGAGGCACATCACAATTGATCGGCGATTCATGCATTAGACCAGGGCTGCAACTGCAGTCATGTGAGTCAGACGACCCTTGATCTTGAATTTTAGCTTGTTGTGTAGAAGCTCGATGTCGTCTATGTTTACAAAATCAAGGTCGCTTTCATGCAATTCTTGAACTGTTTCATCTTCTCTGAGTACCTCGAAGGACGGAGTGAATACTCTGGCTCTTTTGTACATGTGGATGTTATTGATCTTTACAATTTTGGATTTAGACCAATATTTGCTCTTATCTCTCTTTTCCCTTAGCATCATCTGACTATATTCTGCTTGAACGGCTGGAGATGCATTGGTCATACACATTAGAAGACGTCTACTGTAAGACCCCGACTTCTTTCTAAATACCATCTAGAATCTTTCTTCTAAGAAAGGATTCTGAAACTGTTCAGCCGGGAACTTCTTCAAGAATTCTTTTAACCCCTGGACTGGAGGTTCTTTTAATTCGGCGGGAGGAGCCTCAAGAAGTTTCAAGACTCGAGCCCTCCGGTCCTGACTCAATTCTTCTTTTGTTTCTGCATCCAGATTATGAACTTTTCCCCTTGAACACCAATTGATCCATGCTACGTCTGTCATGTCATATATTGCGGTGACATCTCTTGTGTCAAAGCAGTCCACAGTTCGGGATCCTGATGATTCGGCAATGTGAGCAGGCGGAGCTGATTGAGTTGGAAGGGTTGTCTGGACTGTTGGGGTAGGTATAACTAATGGGATTTCTTTTGGTATGGGAGTGATTTGGATTGATGGAGTTTCTATGGGAGTAGGTGAAGGTGATTGGATGGAAGAAGTTATTTGTTCTTGAGGTGCATGGGTTGGGGAATCCAAAACTTCAATTGGGGAGGATGATTTTTGCGGTGCTTGGGGTTCAGGCTTTGGTGTGAGAAAGAGATAGTTGTTATTAGTATCAGAGTCTGAGTCAGACACTAATATGATTTCGACTTTTTCATATTGAGGTTCATATTTCACCATTGCTGACATAGGATCTAAAGGAGCTGGACCTTCAATTTGCAAAGGTTCATACTCTATCATTAACTTCTCCCTAGCCTCATAAGTCTGATACCCAGACCCCTGAATCTCTGTACCTTCGGTCTCTGCTCCCCCTACAATCAACATTGGGTCCTCAGACTGAGTTTTCTGTCGTTTCTCCCCCTCATGGCGATCAGGGTCGTCCTGATCGTCATGTTTTCTTTTCTGAGACTCAGCCTGAGGACGGCACTGTAGCTCAATAACGGCCGATTCTAGGCGGTCCATTCTGGAGTTCAGTTGCTCCTGGACTTGAAGGATAAGACGGGTTAGCGCATCGACTTTGTCCGAGAGCTCTGTAATTATGGGATCCTGGTGGAGGCACAAATTCAGAAGCGACACCCTTACCCTTTATAAGTGAGAGAAGGCGGTGTGACGTTCCTCAGCAGCTTCCTTTTGGGCGTCCAGGTCAGCCCGGGTAACAACTCCGGCAGCACGAAGGGCTGCCGTTAACATCTCAAAGTTTATTGGGAGATGGCCAGAAGTGGATGGCGTTGATGGAGCCACCTCAGGTCTTCCTTCCGTCATTTCTGGCTCCACTAAGGGAGGCTCAGATCCAGAAGTTTGATGAGCTGCCACGGAGGCAGCTCTTGGGGATGCCACAGAGGCATCGTGCATGGTGTGTGTTTGTGGGGATGGAATGATGAATGAAAGAGGTTCGGTCACGTGGGGCGGAGTATGACCTCGTTCAACACCGCCACTCTCCTAATGAGAGGGCGATGGCGTATGAGCAAAATCCCCGTGGAATGAAGTGGTTTCCCTTTGAGGGGATACCAAGTGGATGGTGGGGGTGATTTCGACCATTGGACTTATGGTATTTTGGTGGGTGGTCCGGCTGATAGGGCTGCGGTCACCCTCAGAAGTAATATCTATCCCTCGTACGACAGAGACGGTTCGTTCGGAATCCGCCGCCTCTGCCGCCTCACCTCCTTCGCCCTCACTCACAAACACAGGCTGTCGCTCACCTATCCCCAATGATTATTGTACCTCCGCCTCTGCTCCCTCATCCTCACTCATCCTAGCCTCACCTTCGGATTGGCTAGACTCAGTCGGTTCTGACTGAGCCTCATCCAGATAAAATGCTCGAATATAGGCCCGAACCCTTTCCAATTCCCTTGCTTTTAGAAGAAGTGAGAAAGGGATAGTCATTATCGGCACAGAAGGTGCCCCCTTTGGCAAAGTAAGCTTTTGAATGGCCACGGTAGGGTAGACATCCGCCTCAGGCCGCTAGTGAATGTCCTCATCATTATCCATGACGTATTGTATAATGAGCTGCAGGAAACGTTGGAGAGGTATGTACTTGCGTCCTTTTTTGGTTCCCCTCTCCAAATGTACTCTTTTCAATTCCTCGAAGAGGAATGCTGCGTAGTCCACATGGCGGTCGAATGCAAAGCCAGTGAACATGGCTAAGACCTGTGCGGAGGCTGAGTCGTGGCCTGAGTGCTTTGCTGTGAAGCACTTGTTGATGACGTCGAAGAGAATCCACCAATGAGATTGGAGATTCTTGGTTCGGAAATCGGAGGGTTTGGTGAGAGGGCCGTCATAACCCAAGGTTTGTATTTTGGTGAGGGTTTCTTGGACGGAGGGAATAGGATCAAAGTGGAAACGGGATGGTAAATAGGCTTCGGCGGGAAGGCTAAGTATATGGCGTATGGCAGCGATGGTGATTTTTACTCGGACACAGTCAATGGTGGTTGTGAAGTGGGGTTTGGCGTCGGGAATGAAGTGCAAGCGGTTCCAAAATTGTTGCAAGTATATCTGGGGAACGGCGATTGCGGTAGATAGGGAGTAATATATGGGGTGGTGAAGGAGGATGTCGAAGGCGAGGGTTTGTGGTTCTTTGGTGAGGATGGAGACATCGAGCTGCCAGTTATGTGGTATAAACTCGACAAACTCGGCCTATGGGAGAATGGATTGTTCGGGTAGTTGTGCGTTGTTATTAGGAATGGGTGGATGGGGTGGGGTGAGAACAACAGCTGGTTCCACCATCCTGCAAAGGTGCATCAAAGTTAGAACAAAAGACTTTAAATGATAAGACATTGATGTGAAGTCTAGATAAGTGTGAAATAGAAATTGCCTAATCTGTTTAAAGCATCGGGTCTTTATTAGTAGAATAAAATTCTACTAATAAAGTCCAAAGTCAATCGTTAAGAGACCAATGTTAGATCAGACTTTTTCATTCAAACACCAATCGTAACTCTAATCAATGGTGCACCGAAATGAAAATGTTTTTGGATTTTTTGATTTATAGTGAAAATGCAAAAATGGAAAAATTTAAAAAAAAATATGCTAAGTGTTGGAATTCAGATGGTCCGAATTCGGATGAACAGTGTCTCCGAATTCGGATCCGGCCGAATTCCGGATGATGCATGATAAAAGATGGATGGGGGTCCGAATTCGGATGATATATGAAGTAGCCCGAATTCGGATGGGGACCGAATTGGTTGGAAGTGATGATGAGGATTAGGCCGAATTCGGATGAAGTGGAGATGGTGGTCTGAATTCGGAAGCTGGTTCGGATGGAATGCAATGCATGGAATGGAAACAAAGGACCGAAGTAGGATGGACCACAGAATTCGGATGAGGACCGAATTCGGATCCCATCCTATTTCGGATGAACAGTATTTTCCAAACTTAGACTTAATGAATTTTTCAAAATTTTGGCATTACTTTGAAGGACCGAATTCGGATCAACAGTGGTCCGAATTCAGATACACAGTGACCGAATTCGGTCTTTGTATTCTGAAAAACTTGAAAATGTGGCTAAGTGGGACATCCGAATTCGGGGCTTGGTCCGAATTCGGACGTCCGAAATGCATGTGTGCAGTTAATGTGTTCATGCAATAATCAACGTGAACAGTTAAAATTGTGACAAAAATACATGAAATTAAAGATCCTATACTAAAAACATATAAGGAACATTTTATTGAACTACAACAAACTAAAATAAGCAGATTTAAAGTCCCAAATGAAGCAAAAACCGAAAATACATACTGTAAAAAATTTGAAAATCAAACACTCATAATGGTAAGTTAAAAGCTAAAATAAAGTTAAAGAAATGTTACCTGGTAGTGCCGTAGATGAAAAACGCAAGAAAAACCGAGAAAAACGATGGTTCCGAAACCTTGGAAGTTGGTTATGGTGGTTTGGCGGTGAGGAAGGGTCGTCGGAAGAGAGAAAGGGAGAAGACAATAGAAGACTTGAAGATGAACAAAGCCGGTTGACCGTTTGACCCGCCCATTTATAGGCGTCCGGGTCGGGTCAGGTAATTAGATCCGCGCCCAAAGACATGTTGGGCCGCCGGTTTTTGCAACACAACACACACAAAAAATAAAAAAAAAATTGGGCTTGAAGAATATTGAAAAGAAACAAATATACTTTAAACAAAAAATTCATCTTTTTATATTTTTCTTTGAAACAAATAAAATATTTTTGGTATTTTCTTTTAGTATTTAAGTTAAGACAAGAATAAAATAAAATAAAATAAGATAAACTAAAATATTTTTGTTTTTTTTTTTTTTTTTAAAATTTTAACAATTAAAATCTTTTTTTGATTTTCTGAACTATTAAGTTAAACTAAAATATAACCTAAAATTTAAAAATTTAACTACTAAAATTAAAAAGAAACAAAGAATTATAAAAATTAATATCCTAACTATACTCCCCCTCAAATAAATACCTATTCGTTTGCTTTTCTTTTTCAGATGAAGTGCTTGAACCTTTTTAGCCTTAAAAATACAGACGAACCTGGATTATGTTTGCGTCCCACTCCGTGATTAACAATTCACACAGCAATTTTTCAGGATCATTAATTAATAAAAATGTACATAGATAAGGAAATATTGAGTTTCAATTTTGTGACACAATCCTTAAATTTAAATACCAGATATTTTCTAAAATAAAGGAATTTCAAACATGATAGATTGAAATAGAAATATTTAAGACAATATCTGATATTTAATTGGAAGGCGGTTTCAACATGCCGATATGGGATACTAAAAACTGAAAACGAGGTTCATCTAAAGCTTTAGTAAATATATCCGCAAGTTGGTATTCTGTGCCAACAAAATACAACTCAATGGTTCTCTTTTCTACGTAATCTTTAATAAAATGATACCTGATGTCTATGTGTTTCATTCGAGAGTGCTGCACGGGATTGCAAGAGATGGCAATTGTACTCCGAGAATCGCAGTAAATTGGAATATTGGTGAGTGAGAATCCATAATCGTGTAATTGTGTTCTCATCCACAGCACTTGATAGCAAAAGCTTGCAGCTGCTACATACTCAGCCTCAGCTGTGGATGTTGTAACACAATTCTGCTTTTTGGAGGACCAACTCACCAGTCTATCTCCCAAGAACTGTATTCCTCCCGACGTGCTTTTTCTGTCAACTCTACCACCTGCAAAATCAGCATCTGAAAAAGCGGTAAGATCGAAATCGGTTCCCTTTGGATACCATAGACCAAGATCGGGTGTACCCTTAAGATAACGAAAAATGCGTTTTACCGCAGCTAGGTGTGATTCTTTCGGGTCGGCCTGAAAGCGAGCACAAAGACATGTTGAAAACATTAGATCCGGCCTACTAGCAGTCAGATATAGTAAGGATCCTATCATGCCTCTGTAAGTTGTATTATCGACACTTTTCCCAGAAGGATCGGTGTCTAACTTACAGTTGGAGGCCATGGGAGTTGCGATACTCGTGCAATAGTCTAACTTATACTTCTTGAGAATGTCAATAGTATATTTCGACTGGTTCACAAAAATCCCATCCTCAAGTGTTGTTTGACTTGTAATCCGAGGAAAAAATTCATTTCCCCCCATCATACTCATCTCGAACCTGGACTCCATTAGGGCTGAAAAATCCTTACAGAATTTACTGTCACTAGATCCAAATATAATGTCGTCGACATATATCTGTACTAGCATTATATGTGGCCTTCCCTTTTAGTGAACAGAGTTGTGTCCACCACACCTTTACAGAAACTGGCAGAAATAAGGAAATTAGAAATACTATCATACCATGCGCGAGGTGCTTGTTTTAAACCATAGAGGGCTTTATCTAGCACATAAACATGGTCAGGTTTATGTGTGTGAAAAAAGCCTTGTGGTTGTTCAACGTACACCTCTTCGTTAAGTTTACCGTTTAGAAAGGCAGTCTTGACGTCCATTTGGTACACTTTGAAGTCCTTGTGTGCCGCGTACGCCAAGAAGACTCTGATTGCTTCGATCCGTGCAACTGGAGCGAAGGTCTCGTCATAATCTATCCCTTCTTGTTGTCGGTAGCCTTTGGCAACAAGTCTTGCTTTATTCCTTATCACAATGTCGTTCTCATCTCGTTTGTTCTTAAAAATCCACTTTGTTCCGATCATTGTACGGTCTTTTGGTTTGGGAACTAACCGCCATACTCTGAACTGTTCAAACTGGTTGAGTTCCTCTTGCATTGCAACTATCCAATCTGAATCTTTTAGGGCTTTATCCACACGAGCGGGCTCTATCATACTAAGGAATGATGCGAAGAGGCATTCATTAGCAGACGCCCTACGAGTTTGGACTCCAGTTGAATCATCACCAATGATTTAATCTGTTGGGTGACTTCGGGTCCATTTAATCTCGTGTGGAAGGGGTGCTCGGGATGGAATCTCAGTGGTTAAGGTGGGGATGCATGAAGATTCATGGTCAATGGTTTCAAATGATGGTACCACTGGTTCCGGTTCGATTTCCGAGTGTTCTAGTGAGGGAAGGATATTTAGCATTATATGTGAGGGTATTACAGGAGTAGATTCAACTGCGGATGTATCGGTGGATGATGTTGATGGATGAGGGTATGATGTGGATGAAGATGGAGCGGAGAAACTTTGTGGCGCAGTTGAATTGGAAGGATTACCTACATTATTGACAACATTAGACACATTAGCATTAGGACCGAAAAATTCTACGTAAAAACGATCAAACAAATTAACCAAATCAGAAGAAGAAAAAGAAGTAGAGTTAGTAGAAGAGTCTCCAGGCATTTGAGTAATGCGAGGTCCTGTATGATCAACTTCGGGTGCCAGTTCAGCCAACTCATCAAATGTGACATGCACACTTTCATTGACTGTCCTGGTTCGGGTATTGAAAGCGCGATAGGCCTTCGAGTTGGAAGAGTATCCAATGAAGATCGCTTCATCCGCTTTTTCGTTAAATTTCCCGAGGTTGTCTTTATCGTTCAGCACATAACACCTGCAACCAAATACACGTAAGTACTTGAGAAAAGGCACTTTAT